>JAPMOR010105720.1:136391-173414 GCA_026543865.1 Argiope aurantia | reverse complement strand
ATTTTCTTAAAGTGTTTTGATAATACGTGAGTATTTTAAAATCATGTTTTGGTCATTTTATGCAATTTCACCTTTATATTTTTCAGCTATTAGTTTCCCTTTACTATTGGTCTTTATTCTTTATTTTATAAAATTAATTTATTCTTTATTATTTTATTTCATTATTTGAAGATCTCTTTCAAATTTAAGCAGAAACTATCAAGCAGATTTATTCATTGGATTTTTTTAATTAATAGTTCTTTGCTACAGGGATGATTCGTTGTTTTCTCTTTTTGGCAAGACGCCAAATGAATTATGTTTTGCAGAATTTATGTATTCATTCTTTATCTTTTTATCTGCTATATTTTAAAAATTGTATCTTCTCATCTTTATTACCAATACTCATTATTCCAATATGGATTTTAAATAAAGAAATATCAATTTACAAACTTTAATTCATGTTTTTTTCGTCTTATAATAACTTTAAAATTGTAGTTAGAAATCGATACTAATTCACGATTGAAAATATAAATATTTTTTGAATATTTTTAGTTCTTAGAATTAATCAGATAATTTTATTAATTCTAATAACAAATGTAATGTTGTGTTACTTAAATTGAATTAAATTAATCTTACAATAACTACGAAATATTAATCTTTGTCGTGAATTTATCAATTCTACTGAATCAATCTTTAACTGTATCATAAAATCAAATTTGTATTTTATACTCGTTTTTTCCAACCGTTGATACGGGCCACGGTGGCCTGGTGGTACGGTCTCAGCTTCGGAACCGGAGGGTTTCAGGTTCGAGACCCGATTCCATCGAAGAACCGTCGTGTAAGGGGGTCAGTTGCACGTTAAATCCGTCCTGACCAAACGTCCTCTCGCTGGTGTGGTGTGGAGAGGGGGGGTGCCAGCTCAGGTGTCGTCCTCGTCATCTGACCGTGGTTCAAAATTACGAGGTCCGTCCCAAAATAGCCCAAGTGTTGCTTTAAACGGGACGTTAATATAATAAACCAAACCAACCGTTGATACAAATATTTGACATAGAACTAGTCTTATAGTCATAAACTCGCGCCTGAAATTTAATATATTGAAGTCATTGCGTTTTAGAGCTACCGCATTTACATGCTTCTGAAAGTACAGACTGACAGATGGTCAACACTTTGCCAAAAATGCCAAAAACATGAATACGTAGGGATTCATCAAAATCTGGAATTCGAATTTTTTTTGGCTATTGGGGGACTTTATACTTCGTACACGAGGAAGCGAAAATAAAAACTATCTGAAAGAAAGAATAAAAATTTACTCACATTTGTAAATATTGCTTTTAATAATCACACACCCTGCTCATGCGGCACCCATCGATGTTCCATTTCACATCAGGCATTTTAGAAGCATGTTCGATTCGCATTCAACGGCATATGCATGTATTGCTTGAGACTATCTAAATCTTCCGAAATTACTTCTCGGGTCAATATTTCATCGGAACGTGTCATATAATCTGTCATAAGGCCTCCTTTGTATGCAATTGTAAACAATGTGTCACATTGATGTTGATACTGTAACTAACGGTACTCATTATTAGCTTTTAATACATAAAGTAATGATAGTATTATAAATACTTATTATTATAAAATGAACCCAAACTTTGGTTTCGTGTTTTATTGTACTCGCGAGTTTTATTTTCTTATTATTTAAGAGAAAGTTATAGTACTTTAGATTTTAGGATAAATTTTAAATTAAAAACTAAGAAGCACAATATTGTCAATATAAAAAAAATATATTAGTTTTTGTTATTTATTTATAAAAGCGTGTTTTATAAAAAGATTTATTAACTTTATTTATTTACCATTTCCTACCAGTGGATGTGCTCTTCCTTCTAATTTCTAATACACTTACATAATCAAGCACCTTTTTCACTGTTCTCTTTTTTTCCTCCTTTGCACCCTGTACGTATATCAGATACGTATATCAGGATAGTGTACGAAAGAAAGTGCCAAGGTCGCAACAATTCACAAAAATGAGTGCCCCTCAACCCCTCAAGTTTTTGGGCTTCATTATGTAATGAAGAAAGATGAAAATTCATTTAGTATATCTTCCTTTTCAGATATCAAATCAACACAAGATTGTCTTTGTATATGTCTATATAAAACCAATCTGTATATAGTATAAAGCCTTATATATAGCCTTATATAGTATGAATGCCGTGTATACAAATAGACCAACAAAAAACCTACCCCCTTCTGTTTTTGACATATTTAGCTCGAAATTTATTACACATTAAAATTCTAGTGACACATCTAAAATACGGTCTAAATATAAAATTTCATACATATGTTTTTTTGATAATTTGATCTATTACCTTCACTTGCGTACGGATAGACAGATAGATCTGTCTCGGACGCCCAACTTTTCACAGAATCTTACAATTCATAGCTAGCTCTAGCTCTTTGCATTCATGATTTATAGTGTTTACAGACAAACGGTCACGTTCCAAATGTATTTTTTCTCACTCCGAACATAGCAAATGTTTTTATTCATAAAATAAGAAAGAAAATCAAGTATGCATTTTGGACGTCTTATTTTTACCCAATTAAAACTGAGATCTAAGAGGAAATTAAAATTTTAATAACAAGATCATACACAGAATTTTTTTATATAAGTCAACCAACTGACTCTCCGACCAGCCACGAAGGCACACGGATTTAAACAATAAGGTTGGATGACCAGACCACCGCAACATCAACACTGGTGGGAACTGTGATTGAGTCCTAAGGGCCATCACCGGCCACGGTACAACCGTCCCCGAAGGAAGTACGTCCCGCCATCAATGGGAGGAGTCAGATCCTCCAAATATTTGTGTACCCTCCAGGGTGGCGAGATTCAACCACCATCCCGGTAGCATCTCATTCTCATTTCGAGGTGCCCTCAGGGGAACTATCTATATAAGAAGTGATATTTTTAAGTCGTCACGCTTACATGTACAGACAACGACCAACCCTTATATGTATATGATTAAAATTTTTCATAAATGTACTATTTAAGTACTAAAACTATGCGCTAAGTTTTATCTGATTGTATCTTTATGTTTTGTAGATTTCGCATTCACTTACTATTAGATAGGCAACTATTCTTTCTGCGTGCAGATTTTGATTGAAATTAACATATTTTGAGAAAAAGCTATATTCAAGAGAGATTTTTTGAAATGTCATACTCACAGACA
This sequence comes from Argiope aurantia, assembly GCA_026543865.1. Classification (NCBI taxonomy): domain Eukaryota; kingdom Metazoa; phylum Arthropoda; class Arachnida; order Araneae; family Araneidae; genus Argiope; species Argiope aurantia. The sequence goes on along the minus strand of JAPMOR010105720.1, from coordinate 170,208 downwards.
GAGAGACGGACATAATTCAAAAAAATTTTCAGTTAGAGGTCTGAAACGCGGAGATTCAGTAAAATCTCATAGTCGAAAATTTTGATCATTTAAATTCTTTTTCTTTGTATACTTCATATACGAGAACATTAAAAATATATATAATATATTCTTACTATTTCCCCATTGTTCATGTATCTTGAAAATCGGTTATACATTTTTTTCCCCTTTCTTCTCCAAAAAGTTTTAGCGATTATTTTTGCATTCTTATCTTTTATCCGTTAGCTTTTACTCTAACATCCCAGGATTTGTTCTTCAGTTTTTCGGGCATTTCTTGAAATTCCACAACGGAATACTTGGTAAGAAAGAACAAGCTCTGTGGATTTTCTTTCCGTTTTACGTACTGTGTGCTTTGTCAAAAAAAGTTTCTCCTTTATATCGAAAGTATGAGCATAAGTAAAGTTAGTACGCTGTACTTATTTTCCGTGGTCAAAAATAAAGATACACTCAAGGATAAAGAGGAGGAAAACGGCAAAAGCATATTATTTCCTCTCCAGTCTAACGTATTTTCTATGCTAAGCCAAGAACACTTATTCGTTTTTCTTAGCCATTCTTTTAAGTACTGCACTGAAAGAGAAAGCTTGTTTCAATGTTATTTGCCTACTCTAGCAGGTATAACCTGGTATTAAAAAAACATTCTTTTAGAAAAATAGACATTCTATGAATTTTTGGGCAAATGCTGGATATCCTTAAAATAACTTTAATACTAGTCGTATAATAATTTCTTAATATTTTTATAAATAGCTTTTTAATGGTTCAGTTATAGATTATTCATATAAAATATTAAACATACTTAGTACTAAAGTCCAGAACAATTCCAAAACACTCAATTTAAGAAACAGTTGTTTTTACTAATATTAGCCGTCTTTGACAACTAGGTGTTCGAAGGCTATATTAATTGTATTACTATTGTAATATCAACCAAGTTTTATGAGTTAAATTTATAACTCATCTAATCATATCGAGTAAAATATTTTAAATTACATTTGCACAAGATAATAGAGTATGCTGATTGGTTAGCTAAGCCCACGACGTGGTGAAATTAATTGCAAAAATCTGTTCAAATGTTGAGTGTGGGGAATGCGTCAAAATAACATTTATGTTGCGATAACTCTGGAAAGTGAAGGAAGTTTTCGGGACCGCTTATGACATATCTAGAGATTGCACGTTTACATTTGAGATAAACGCTGACGAAAGTGGAACAGCGGTTATGGCTGAAGAACTCTTTCACAATTGTATTATTAATTCACGAAAGTGATGGCTGAGGTTCTGGGATTTTGTCTTTTGCCGTAGAGAACGCATAGGGAAATAATGTTTTTTAAATCATCTCTCGAAACAGAAAATTGGAAATTGGGAGGGGGGGGGGTACTAACAAAGTAATCCACAACTTTTGCTGAACGAATTATAAAATAGGAATGGATCAAAATTATATACAATTAAGGTAGCAGCACTTAAAAAAATTTATCTTACTCCAATTATTCTGCAAGCATGCTCTGTTTCAGAACCCGTTTCAAGTATGAATCAGATGAATCTTCTCCAAAAATTACTCCTTTCTTCTGCAGAGAAATGCACTGTAGGGACTTGATAATTGTTTAGTTGAGTTTCATTAGTGTCCCTTCTTGAAGCACGTCGAGGCTGAAGCTTCCGTGTTCAGATGAAGAGGACGACACTTGAGCCTCTACAAATTTTCTTCCCAAGTAGCCATTTGACACTCTATTAGGCCCACATTTGATAATAATGATGGCTTTGTGGAATTCTATTTCGAACTTTTTTCTATAAGATATTATTAATTTTAAAGACTGATATAACTAAATATTGTGATTTAAAACTTGAAGGTAAAGGATTGAATGATTAAGTAAATTTAATATTTTCACTCAGAAATAAAAATAAAATCATTTTTGCTTTTGTAAAATATTTGTAACTAATAAAAAATTAACTGTGGGTGTATAAATATGATTCAACCCATTTTTAAAAGATTTCGTTAGCACTACTGCTTGTCTGCAAATAAATCGGAAAAGTTGTATTTGAAAGATTTTATCTTGGACATTTAAAAAATAATATGCATAAAATATTTTTAATTTAGAAAACGTGCAGAGTTTTGTACTCCATAAAAACCATTTGCGGAAAATTATGTTATTTCTTTGCAAAGGAAGCTACACCAGAAATACATCGGCTACTTTTGAAAATTTATGGCGTGCATGTGTCATAGAACATAGTTTGCAAAGAATGGTTTCGGCTATTTAAAAATGACTGTTTCAATATACACTGGTGTGCAAAACTTAAACAACAGGTATGTTTTTGCCATAACTTCACGAGAAATCATCTGAGAGACATGAAATTCAGAAATGAGATACAACATTTTGTTCTGAAAGAATGACGAAAGCATAGTTGCGCAGAAATGAATACAATGCATACAGTATGGAATCAAACAAAGAAAGGCTTTATTGAACTCATAGTATCGTTGCACATGATTGTCTGTCCAAGAGGAAGAACAGCAATCAGATGTCCCTTAGTATGGGATATGCCCTCCCCTTACTGCAATGGTTGCTTTGCACCGTCTCCCCATACTCAGCACCAGATTGTCCAACAGTTCTTGAGGTAAGAGTGCCCATTCCTCAATCAGCATCTGTTTAAGTTGTCGGGTGTTCCCAGGAGGATGTAATAGTGCCGCAAGGCGTCTCCCCAAAGCATCCCACACATGTTCTATCGGATTTAAATCAGGGGAGCACTCCGGCCAATCCATTCGAGTGATATCTTCGCTTTCCAGGAGCTCCTCAACAGCATGAGTCCTTTGTGGCCGTGCATTGTTATCCATAAAAACGAAGTCTGATCCAATGGCACCTCGGAACAGACGCACATGGGGAAGGATCACCTCCTGACAATAGCGATCTCCAGTTACAGAACCTCTATTGAAAACGTGGAGCTCAGTCCGCCCGTTCATCATAATGCCTCCCCAGACGACAACTCCAGGACCACCGAAACGGTCTCTTTCCGTGATGTGACTGGGATGAAGCCGTGTCCCGACGTCTCTCCAAATCAAATGGCGTTGGGAATCGCTTGTGGCACTAAAACGACTCTCATCTGTAAAGAGGGCACGACTCCATTGATGAGATGTCCAGATTTGTGCTCCCTGCACCACTCTAAACGGTGCCGCCGGTGGAAAACTGTCAAAGGGATGCAGCTTTCAGGGCGGTTGGCGAATAGGCCACCTATGTGAAGGCGTCTGGACACAGTAAAACGCGACACTTGTCGCCCCGTTGCTGCACACAGTTGCTGAACAATGGAGCTTGCTGACTGGTTTCAGGTTCTTTTCGCCTGCAGGACGATATGTCGGTCATCCACTGCAGTTGTTTTCCTGGGGCGGCCACCATCAACCTTTCTCACAGCTGTACCTGTGGTTTGGAAGGCTTTCCAAGCGCGCGAAACGACACTTTTGTTGATTCCGAACTCTTCAGCTACACTGGTCACACTACGCCCGTCCTCCAGCTTTCCGATCATTCTTCCACGTGTGAAATCGTCCGGGTGATTTCTGCTAGCCATATTTCTCGAATTAACTCACGTGCACTTGCAGCGAATGTCTTTAATTGCGTCTCCGTCCTTCCTTTTATTGTACCGTTGAGCTGCGCGCGCCTTCCGCACGTGTTTTGCGTACGCTCACGTCACCTTTGACGTTTTGTTATTTGCATACGCATGACCTTTCTCTTGAATTACGTGTTCATTGTACTGATCGCAAGAACTCCTTTTCTGCAATTTCATGGCTATCTGCTTAAAATTTGCATTTTTGCTTAAGTTTTGCACACCAGTGTACATGAAAAAAAGCATGATAAACCACCAAAAAAAAACAATCCAGAATGCAAGTTTGGAAGCAGTATTTGACAAGCAGTCCTTGCCGAGCACAATCGATATTCTTGATGCATTACATTTTATCCAGCCATGCATTTCACAATATCTCCATGCAATTGTCATAATTCAAAAACAAGAAAATTCGGTCCCATATGAATTGAAGGAAAGGGATAAGGAACGTCGAAAACGCATACGCGAACTATTCCTTGGTAAACAGAAAAGAGTCTTTGCATTGTATTCTCACAGGCGATGAAAAATGAGTCCTTAATTATAATCCTTAGCGATTGAAAGCATGACTATGCTTTCGTGAACCGGGTTCATCAATGCCTAACTAGAAAGTACATGATAGTAACATTATGTTATGCATCTAGTTAAATCAAAAGACCGAATTTTATTTTTAAGAACTGTTGCAGCATAGTTTAAACCATTAATGGTGATTGATACAGACAACAGTTGATCGATTTAAATAAAGCATTGAAAGAGAAACTTGATGAATATGACGAAGGAAATGACAAGGTTATTTTCCCACAAATAATACTTACTCACATTTGCCAGACATACGACAGAAATTGGAAATTCTTTTCGTTGGGATATGTTGCCGGTCTGCCGTATTTACCAGATGTTGCTCCTTCAGACTATAACTTGATTCGCTACATGCTGAGCGTTCTTCCTGGAGAGAGGCTTTATTAGTAAACAAGACATTTTCATTTATTCCATTAATTTTATTTAAAATATTAATATATTACTTAATAATTAATATATTATCAACTTTAATAAGTAAAATGCAGAATTAAAATAAAATTCATAACAAGAATTTAATTCCTAATATTTTATAATAACCCAAATCTATTTTACTGTACGAAAATATGTATTTATATTTTCAGATTTTCATTAAAATTTTTATTTGCTTTATAAGCTAATTATCTAGAATGTACTTGTTCAAGAATCATACTAAAAGTATCAAAATATTAAATTAGGATATACATTTATGATATGTAATCATAATTAAAAAATCTTTTGCTATTTGTTGATTGGTCTCATATAAATTATTTACCCTTCATTGCAATAATTAGCTAATATAACTTTATTTACTTTCTCTTTGAAAGTTACAGTTAGATTTATATGCAGTATACCGTCTGGCAATGAAACTTTTAGAGCATGGTTTTGTTACAAATGACATTATTTAAGAAATTTGAAAAGGAAACAATGTTAATGAAAAAAAAAATTGAAACTCCATTACGATATAGCAGACAGCAGAATTTAAAAAAAAATGAAAGTAAAAGAAAAATTAAATATGTTTTTATTGGAATGAAAATCCAGAAATAATTTTTCTTAGAACATATGCATGCCAAAACAAAATCATTGTAGCATAAAATGGCAACACAAATATTCTAAGCAAATCAAATTTACAGTTCATTCTAATTTTTATTGATTATTCAGTGATTACATTTCCTTTGATATTTACTTTTGGCTGAATTTTTTATAGTTTTAATTTTACGCTTCTCGCATTTAAAGAGCATAATTAATTAATAAATTTTGGAGCCAGATTTCTCATTTAAGAAAACTTTCTTTATTAATGCTTTGTACAAAAGCATTTAAAAAGCTGTTTATATATTTATTATTTTCTACTTTAATTTGTGAATAAATTAATAGCTGTAAATATGATGGATTCTTAAAAATGAGTTTTTTTAAATTCACTTCTATATCTTCCATTGATCCAAAATTTAACAAAAATCTTTTATTGGCAAATAATTAAATCCTGAAAACATAAAAATATTATATTTCATCGACTACACACAAACTATACAAGATTTTTAACATCAAACACATCAGGATGAAAGTGAAAAATCGGTAATAAAATTCCATATTCATAAATATGAAATAGGTCAACTTAACTAAAATATTTAAAAACTGCTACAGCTTTAATTTAAAAAAGTCAACTAAAAAAATTCAAAATGTAACTAAGAATTATCCAAATATATATTTCAAGGAAAATAAATATTCATATATAAATATATTTAAAGGAATAGCTACTTCAGGTTGGCATTTCAATTATTTCTTTAATTCGTTCTTCAAAATATTCCTTGTAAAACAAAGAAGCATAAATAAAATTTTAAAAATTTTAAGAATTTCCAAGTTTAACTAAACATTTTTTTTTCTTTTTAAAGTAAAGGCATTGTATTTTTATAAACCAATTTAAACTAGAAAAATTTGGTGATAGGTTCAAAAATACAGCTTATAAACAATTTATTTCCACAGCATCAAATGCTATAAATTAAAAAAATTAAGCCTTATATATAAGAGATAGATTTTAAGATAATAACATAACTAGTTGGATTTGTCTAAATAATCATACTTAAGACAGTTAAAAGATCAGTACGATATCCAAAATTTATTAATTTCTAATTCGCCCATTCTAATCGCTGAAATTTAATTATTTATTAATTGAGATATTTCAAGATCAGAGCGAATTTAATCTTCTGTAATAAAACTGTCTCATTCAATCTTCGTTTATTGTCTCTTGCGGTCCTCTTTATTTTTCAGGGGACAATTTCTCCTGGGGCTTGTTTTGATCGTTTCTCTTTGTCTTCCCTCTTCCATAAATCTGGACGCATTTATTTGTGATGATGCTGCTTTTAACGCTTGGATAATTCCGTTTGAAGGCAAATTCAGCAACAGATATAAAACTCGCTTGCTTTAGCAATATTGTGACGAAATTTTTACCGGGGATCGTTTGGATAATGGAAGTGATATGGTGTAGAGAACGCTCAATCAGCAGGCAGAAGTAGAATAAAAAAGAACAACGACGTTTATTTACACGACGTTTATTTACACACAGGACAGCACAAAAACGATAACTATATACAGCATAGAGACGACTATCTTCAGCCGAGACATGTAGCATACAACAAGAATCTACTGCAGACAGTAGCGCACAGGTCAGTTCAGCACGAGCTTGACTCCGTCGCTTCTGACTGTCTTCGACTTCTCCGACTCGGACTCCTACTGACTGACTTGGACTGACTTCGCTCCGTCGATTCCGCTTACTCTTCTTCTACCACTCCTTCCACTCTGACTACTGACTTGGACTCCTCCGTCTGGTAGCTGCAGCCCCTTTTATAGGTCTCAGGAGCTAGAAGCGTCTCAACCAATCAGGAAAGTTCGAGGCGTATCTCGGTTCCTACTGGACGGATCGGGAAAATTCTAGAAGTTTCGGGTATTATCTATTTTGGTGCCAAAGTCGCCAAATTCGTCGCCAAGTTTGTCGCCTAGCTCTGGTACTCCCGACGCGCCACCTGGACTCCGTTCCATTCAGATGACTGTAAAACTTTCTTTCTGTTGATGGAACAAACTATGCTGGGAAGCCGAATTGCAAGTTTGTAACAATATATTCATTTCTTTGTTGGGAAAGTGCAACCACATCCTGGTTTCTGGTATTTTTTGTTTTGTTTGTTTATCAAATATGAAAGGAAAATCAAAGTATCTTCGTCATACATTTTCAAGACGATGTTCACAGAAATATTTTCGCCGTAATAAATGCGTTGACGTTAAATATACATTTCGTAGCATACGCCTATGTCCTTTACTATTTCAAGAGAGTGCTGTTTCAGTATTGAGTGCATTTCATTTCATTTATTTCAAACTACTTTTAATACCATAATTACAGTTTTTATTTTCTTCTACTTCTTCTGAGGCATGTAAAGACAGAGGTGGCCTAGTGGTAAGATCTCCGTTTAGGGGCTGGAGGGTTCCAGGTGCAAGACCAGATGCCACCAAAGAACCGCTTTGAAAGATGGTAAGATGCACGCTAAATCGAGGCTAAATGTTCTCCAGCTGATATGGAGGAGGGAGCGCGAGCTCATGCGTTGTTCTCGCCATCTGATGCAGGTTCAAAATTACGAAAACTGTACCAAAATAACCCAAATGTTGTTTTAAAATGAGACATTAATAAACTTGTGACGCATGGGACTTCTCTTTCTTACTTCTTGCGAAATATAAAGTAAGGAAAGCGTGTTAAAAAAAAAGATTTAGATCCTGCTTTTCGAGATTTTTACAAAATCTTCACGTTTTTGATAACACTTGAGTCAGGAAAATGCTTTTCTCGAATTTTGTCAATTTTTTGGTGATAATCTTTCTCAATTGAAAAATCATAAATGCAAACACACTTAATTTACATTTCGTCATATTTTAATTGAATCACGACTTTTGACACCCATCGCCGCCATTTTTTTCATTCATCGTGTGTAGCTCCTCCAAAATGGCTGGGAAAGAATTACCATCCAAACATTTTTATTGCTACACACCTTTTACTATATATTTGGCTTAACAATTTCAATTTTTTTATTTTGTTCTTTTAAAACAAAACTCTCGTCTTAACTGTTTTATATTATTCATTATGAAGTCGGATTATTTTAAACATTAACAATGCTCTGCTTTACTATATGGATGGCACAGTAAAGCCAAAAATGGCCCTTGTATCAAAAAACCCAAATCAATCAATCATAAAGGAAAAGAGTTAGAAATAAAAAATAGGTATTTGGTTTTTGTTCTAAAACTACACATCTGTGTGATAAATTTTGGAATGAAATAAGCCTCTTTGATGATGATGCCTATTTGACTGAGTCGATAGTTTTTGAAATATAATGCTCATAGGTTAACAAGCAGGATGAAGCCCAAGCATGTGTTTTTCGTATTCGGGAGTGACTGAACATTCATCGAAATGATCGAGATAAAATTTTTTGGTCATATTATGATTTTTCATTTACAGCTCGTGTGCTGTGAAGTTAGCTAATTTAACATGTTAATAATAAGATTTTAGAAAAAAATAACCAATATTACAAATTTTTTTCAAATTTCTAATGTTAATTTTTCATAAACTACACTACTGGTACTATTACTACATAAACAAACACTACTTTTTTTCAATGTTATTAACGTAATATTTATATAAAACTTTCTCATTTCTTTCTTAGTTATGATCCTCAGTAATAGTTTTGACCAAAACAAATATTTAAAATATACAAACATTGAACAATTTATCCAGTGAAAAGAAAAAAAAACAGTAGTGGATTATTTGAATAAGAAACTGACTTCAAGCTGAGAAATATCCTTTCTTGACTTGAAAAAGTGTATATTCATTGAGGAATACATGTTCTTTCCATAAAAATTTTCTCTCTGAGGGAGAAATTATTTCTATATGCTATTCTTAAACATAAAAAAAAAAACATTATTATTATTATTATTATTATTGAATGAAGTAAAAAATCTGTTCGTATACTTTTATTTCAGTTCGTATGAATTTATGCTCGACCTATGGGACAACCCTGGGAATATTAACAGGAGTTGGGAGTTGCACAAAACTATATTTTGAGAGAGAAAGAAAACGAACATTATATTTCCGGCAAAATGATTGTTTGCATGCTTTGGCATACGCACGTGCAGGCATGTATAACTAACATCAAAAGAAATGTGAATGCTGAAAAGTTTTATGAATTTAAATAAATCTAGCAGAAGTTTTTATGAGAACTAAAAATGAAATAAATAAAACTTTTATGTTCAGAAGTCCCCAAATAATAATTTATTTCTAAGCAAACATTGAGATATCAAATTATTACAATTTTCTTACATCAGACATTCTTTCATGTTGTAATAACGTGTTGTGTCATAAATATAATAAGTAAACTTTTTTGATTAAAAGTCCCTATATAATAATTTATTTCTAAACAAACATTCATATGTCAAATTATTACAATTTTCTTATACCAGACATTTTTTTCATGTTGTAATAAAATATTGTGTCATAAATCATATAAACATAAACATATGTTTCCGCGATTAGGTATATATTTATAGAAATATGTTTGTGAAATCGCATAAACATAAAAATATATTTATGTAGTTTTAATGTCATGTATAAATATATTAATGTAAAAATATATTTATGCAATTTCAATATTATGTAATTCAATGTCTGAATATATAAATTGCAGAAACACATTCACATCTGTAAGAACTTTGGATTAACCTGTTTTGCAAGTTATATTAATATGCATTGAAATATTACTATTAAGCAATAATCACACTTCATATAAATAGTTACAAAATGTAAAGAGCTAGATGGATAAAATTTGGTTAAAAGGTCTAAAGTATAGGTTAGTGTCAAATTTTAAACTAAATTGTCTAGGAGGAATGACGTTTTGTCAATCTATACTCGCATGCATGTAAATGCCATAGCTTAAAAATGAAGGGAGTTAACTAAATGAAATTTAGTGTGGAATTTTTTAAATGAAAATTGTAGTTCTGTATAGAATATCGGTTCCAATCGGTCGGAAAATAGATGTCAAAAGTTCATATTCACTTTTTTTTTTCATCAAATTACAAAAGTCACGCCGCTCTTGTAAGGCACATTGGAAATAAAATTCTGAATATTCGTGGCTTTCACGGCCTTGTCAGAAATCCACAATTTTTAAATTCAGGGTGGAGGGGGGGGGGGAGGTATGACACTTTTCGGGGCACCACTGCCGCTGGTATACCAATATATTCTGCTCGGATATATTGACAGAAGCGAATACTTTCTTACTGTCACATCCCATTTCTTGTCTTTTGTCACAAGGAACAGCGGAATGTTGATATTGAGTTCATCGCTTTCGAAAGACATGTTTCTTGAATTTCAGCTTTCATTTAATATCTATCTGACTACTTTTACATCAGTTACTGTAGAAATAGGTTCAAGGAAATTAGCATTATTAATTTGGAAATGAGCGTACCAGTCATTTTAATAACAGATATAAGTATGCGTCTTATATCTGTTATTATATAAGTATGCCTCTTAAAATGTTTTGAAATGACTGAACTCGGTGCATACAGATTTAAGTATGCATTTCTGTCATTTCGTCACTAAATATCGGCATAAAATGAAAGAAAATAATTGGAATGAATTTTCGTAATTTCATTATGAAGTCGGAATTTTAAGAAACTAGAGAGTGCCGTTAAGCTTTTGCTCAGGTACGCAAAGAGGACGGTACCCTCCCCCCCCCCCCATGTAAGAAATCGTCTATCAAGAGGGCGATAAAGGATGCAGAATCAACTTGGTAGGATAAACTATTATAGAAGAGGAAGCAATGCAATGTTTTTTTTTTCTCTCTTAAAAAGGGACGACATTCCAAAAAAAGTTAGGAACTTCCAATTTAATGTTCATGAATGTTAAACTGATGATATTTTCGATTATAGCATTTCATTATTGATATATTTCTATATCATCAATTTGAAATTAAAAGTTTGATCAACTTTTGGCTTAGCCATCCAAACTTATGAATAACTTTTGGTTTAGTATTCAAATTTATGGCTAACGTTTGGCTTAATCATTTAAACTTTATGGCTAACTTTTGGCGTAATCATTTAAACTTTATGGCTAACTTTTGGCTTTACCATCCAAACTTATGGTTAATTTTTGGCTTAATCATACAAACCTATGTCTAACTTTTGGCTTTAACATTCAATCTTATGACTAACTTTTAGATTAGATCAAAAAAACTCCGCAAATTCCATCAAAGATTCCTTTTCAGATGCTTAAACAAACCGAAAATGCTATTGAATATTTTGTTATAATAATATTAAAGCTTCATTAGGAATTTAATTAGTTTCGGATTTGTTACCATAACATGTGTTACAATTGTAAGAAGTTTTGTTAAACAAGTGTTACAGTGAAAGATCGACTTTCACAGGTCAACATTCATGTACTCGCCATTTCTTTGAATGTCAGCATTTAACGGATGAAAGTATTGATACTCACTTTAAAAAGCTGACATTCATTTACTTCTAAATACAGATTATTTCTAAAATAGAGGTTAAATATACATCTTTAATATACAACAAAGATTTAAGGTAAGTGTAAAGATGATGATATGTCCAATTAGCACAAAAAAAGTCACTCGTGTTTTTTCTTAAATAAACATTTAATCAAATAAATTTTTTGCAAAAAAACTTAGCTTTTTCACTTTATTCAAATCAATTCTACCAAAAAAATTAGCAGTAAGCTTTTTCTAATAAATTGGCATGTATAAAGAACAAGGTATAAGATAACGTAAAATAATTAAAGAATGTATTCTGAAAAATATTAGTGTTTCTGTATTATTGCATCCATGAGTTTCTGGTTCATTCAAAATTCTTAACAATAACTCCAAATGATTCAATAACAAAGTTAAATAGATTCGTTTAAAATCTGGCCCATTCCCAAACTAAAATTCCGACAATCCTTCCAAATGCAGCTGGAGAAAAGACTGAAATGAGGCTTCCAGAGTTTTTAAAAACATTGTTTCTTTTTTTTTCCATTTCTCCACCAAAAAGCAGTTTATGAAGTCACGAACAGCGTATGGTCACAAGCACTTCTTTCCTAATATTAGTTGAAGTATTTGAAATAAATAAGAAAATGCAGATATAAATGTTTTCAAACAGCATTTTCAGCATTAATTCTAGCTTATACTTTTTTCTTACATCGTTAATCGTTACATTGTATGAATAATTAATAATGATTTTTTTAGAAATAAGAGATTTATTACATGTTGCGTGTCCGTTTTTCCCAATCGGATGGGGAAAAAATTTAATTGATAAGAAAAGCGTAAATTACTTTAAATTGCTTTTAAAAATATTTTTTCAAATTTAAGTATTGAAAATTTTTAATTTTCCTCCCTTATGTTTTCATAAATTTCAGAAAATTGATTCTGAGAGAGTTTTCACATCATTTGAAAAGTATAAAGACATTGTATCTTATCTTGTTTTTGTTCGCTTAAGAAATATTTTCAAAGCAAAAATGGACATTATCGAACTGCTTTCTTAAACTATTTAATTTTATAAAATAAGTCAATTTTCCAATATTCAACAAGCCATCTTGCTGAAAAACTTGAGAATTTATAAATTTAAAACTCTGTGAATCTATTTCATGATTATCTTCTTTAAATTTCTCTGTGAGTCTATGCTAGAAAATCTACCCTGATGTTGCTCTATATCTAGGTTTGAAAATCAACCCTTATTTTGTTTTATATCTATCTAGATTTGGAAATCAACCCTTGTGTTGTTGTTTTATATCTATCTAGATTTGGAGATTAACCCTTGTGTTGTTTTTAAACATCTAGATTTGGAAATCAACCCTTGTGTTGTTGTTTTATATCTATCTAAATTTGGAGATTCACCCTTGTGTTGTTTTTAAACATCTAGGTTTGAAAATCAACCCTTATGTTGTTTTATATCTATCTAGATTTGGAAATCAACCCTACTGTTGTTGTTTTATATCTATCTAAATTTGGATACTAACCCTTGTGTTGTTTTTAAACATCTTGGTTTGAGAATAAACCCTTATGCTATCTGTATCTATATTGGTTTGAAAATCAATTTTTATGCTATTCTATATCTAAAGTTTGAAAATCAAGCCTTTGCGTTTCCTGTCATTGCGCTAAATTCTGCTTTAATAAATAAGATAAATATTCAAAATGTATCGGAACGAAAAATGTTATAGAATGTGTTATCAGGTCTACAGGATTAAAATAAGGAAAAAAATTTAATGCGACATAGAAGAAAATAAATCAGAATTGAAAAAAAATAAGTAAATGATGACATTTATATTTCCTTTTCTTCAAATTCTAAACAAAAGTGGATAAACTTTTATTTTTTGAACTATAAGCGAAAACGTTTAACACATTTCATTGAAAAAAAAGCATAATCACATAACACTTATAACTTTGTATATCATTGAACATCTTGTTCCACTTAGTTTAACGCTGCATTTAAACGATTCGCCCATATTTCTCCAGTTTTGTGGAATTAAAACTGACTGCCATTACGCTAGCAGGAATTTCCTCCAATGTGAACTGTTTAAGTCATAGCATTTTAAATGCTGATAATAAGGAGAGGAAATGATCCTTTCTTTTATCGATACAGGATCTGTGAATTATTAAATGGTTACGAAATAGTGTCGAGTTAGAAAAAGAATTTATGCTTTTATTATGACCATAAATTATTTAGCTAAAAAATAGAAGAAAAAGCGTTTTATATAAAAGAAGATGCGAATTAGTATTTGCCTCCTTTTTAATAAATTCAAATTGAATTTTAACCATTTATCGAGGCCCAGATGAACATTTTGTTTCTTACTGAAGCCATTTGACCAAAGCCTGTCATTCACGTCTCATTAGAGTATCATTTCTCTGTTGTAGTTAAGAGAGAGTAAAGAAGAATTCGTCTCAAAGAAGAGCTTTTATCAGTTCGATAGAAGGTGTTAATCACATATGCCAGTCATAGTTTGTGAAATATTCATCTCGACTTTCGAACTGAAGAAATACAGGCTGGACTCCATCGAGATTTCGTTACATATGTGATTCTGTTCAAGATAGAGTGGCAAGATGCTATGAACACCTTCCGACATTGGATGCTAGATAATTTATAGCCTCCTATGGAAGGATTGTGACCTCTAAAGTTTGAGAGTCAAGCATTCACAGTGAAGAATGTTTCGTGAAGGGCAGTCTCGAGACTTCAGTCAAAAGAAATCTCCAGAATTAATAGAAAGATATTTGCTTGTGTAAGCAAGTGTCATTTTACAACTATTAACCCGGTGAATAATCATTTTCGGAATTAGCAAATTATAACAAGATAATATCATTATTGTGGTGGCAGCAGCAACAAAACCATCTTTCACCATCAAAAAGTCAAACGTTGGATCAAAACTGGCTCCAACATTCCCCGCACTGTGTGGCATACATACTTGTCTCTAAGACTGAAAAATAATTTCATTCACAAAAGCGTTGAATTCCACATTTTTGTTAAGATTCGGTACATCGTTTAGCGTCAAATTAACATTCAAAAGCCTGCCAGGTGCACGATGTTAGTGCATGTTATGAAGTTTTCAAATTAGAAAACTTGATATGCATTTGGATGGTTGAAAGAGATTGTCAAATACAAAGCCTGTCTCATTAGCTCATCAATAGTTATAAATATTAAGCTATGTCATAATAATGTATTATGTCCTAATAGTCATAAATGCTGTCATCAATAGCTCTTCAATAGTCACTAATGCTAAGCAACCTCAGAATAGTCTATTATGTCATAATATTCATAAGTGCTAAACCTGTCACCAATATTTAAAGAGTCTCAAAACGACTCTTAAAATGAACAATCCAGTATTGAAAAACTTTAATGATTCTTTAAAATACAATCATTCTAAACTTCATAGCAATAACAATGAACAAAATTTAACTTCATCAGAATATTTGAAACTGTTATTTTCCAATTTATTCTAATAACCTATGTTTAGTTCTGAACAATTTCTGCTCTGTAATGATACAAAACATGAATTAGATGTTCGTAAAAAATATAAAACAACAATGAATATTCATATTTCAATATTTTTTCACTATATCGGTATTTTAGCGGTAAAGGAATTCGCTAATGATATTTAACTTAAATCCATATCTATATCGATCTATACTTATAATAAAGCTCAATGTGTGTGTGTGTGTGTGTTGGCGCTCTACAGGCCATACCAGTGAACCTACAGCTACCAAATTTGGCACGTGTATACCTTGGTGGCCGGAAATGTGCACCTGGGGGTTATTTTTTCGAATTGTTAATTAGAAATTTATTTATTTAAAAATTAAGCGAAATTTTGGCGTGTTTCTGCTATAACTTCCAAAAATATTACCGCACAAAAAAGATTTTTACATGAAGTTACAGATCAAAAATTTATCTTTTAAATAATACCTTATGTTTTAATCTTAAAATTAAATTTCTATTTTTCATGAATTTTTAAATAAATATTTTAACTATATTTTTCAACAATTTTTTTCGTACAAAATAAAAATAAAATTTAAGCTGCACGAGCACGTTTCGCATTCGTGGGAAAATATTAGCGTTTTTCCAAGTGTTGCCATCACATTGATTAAAGCTCCAGTTAAAAATAAATTAAATCTTTTTGGAAATGAAATCTGCAAAAATATAATTTTCGGCACGTGTTTGTAGGAAATGAAACAAATATGAAATATTATTTTTTCTAAAAAATAAATTCAAGAAAAATTATTTTATGATCTTTTACACTTTCTATATTATTAATTCAATAAATCAGTTTTATTTTAAGGCAAGTTTTGTTTAATATGAACTGGATATCCATTCAAATCAGGGCCACACAGCTAATTTGTAAACCTTTAGTAAGACACAGATCTGCTAAAATGGTCTAAATGGAAAATGATTATATTTTATGTAACTTGATTCAATAAATGCTCTAATAAATAACGAATTTTTGATTTTACATAAAGCTTCTGCTGTGGAAATCACGATTAACAAAATTTTCTTGAAACACTAATATTTTAAATAAAAAGAGTTAATTTGATTAACTCTTAATTAATCAACTAAATAATTAATTTAATCAACTAAATCAATCACTTAAATTGACTGATTTATGAAAATTTGAATATCACTATTCAATAAAAAAAGGATAATTTTAGAATTTCCATCGATCGTTTCAAAGAAAATACGCCAATAAGCGCGCAGGTTTCTCAAAATTAATTGGCCTAAGATTATGAAAATGTTGAGTTTTTCTAAATTTTTAACATTTAAAACTTCATAAATAAGTCTTAGTTGATCTCTTAGTCTCGTAGTTGATCGTGGAAAATAGAAACATTTATTCATTTATTTAAGATTTGGTGTGTCCAGAATATTTCTCAGAATATGATACCTTACTGCATTAAATTTAGACTTCATAATTTTTGAAATATATTTATAGGTCGGAACAAAATATTATTATTGATTTCATTTCAATCCTTTTGAAAGCAAAACTAAAAACTGAATTTTATGCTGAATCTGAGAAATTTTCATTGAATTATTCTTTGAGATATTACATAAATTATGAAAAATATTTTGTAGTTCACATAAGACTTATATACCGAGCGATTCTGTTTGCAATACTCATATTCAATAATAATAATAATAATAATAAATAAATAACAATAAAGATGATAAATAAAATAAAACGCTTGGTTTTATTAAAAAAATATCTTTATATTAATTCAATTTCATCATTTCCACTTTAAATTAAAGTTGAAGTTTTACCGGAAAGGACAACAAATTAGCAAAATATATATAGTAAATTGAACGAAACGATCTAAACAACAGTATAAGTTTGGTATGACTATCAAAATTTGAAGATTAAAAATGTTTTGTTTGATAATCTATTAAGAGACTAGTTACTTAAAATATTTAATTGAAAATTGTAGCGAGCGGTAATACTGGCGAACCGGCTGGTCTCCAAAGGCGGCTAGTTATAAATAAAGATCAATGTATGTGTGTGTTGGCGCTCTACAGGCCAGGTCATTTGACCAAAAGCTACGAAATTTGGTACATGTATACCTTAGAGGTCGGGAATGTGCACCTGGGGTCCCTTTTTTGAATTTTTAATTAGAATTTTAATTATTAATTAAAAACTAACTTTCCCGCCATTAAAAAATCTTCCATTTTCCCCACCGCCAAATGAGTAAGGCTTCGGGTTTTTTTCCCAACAGTAATGAGGCTAGGGTTAACATTTTTCGGCCGATTATTTCAAACGATTCTGTTTATTTTCTTAATGTTTGATGCATTTAAAATTAAACATTGTTAATTAATAGATCTTTCAGATTCATTCTGAAGTACTTTTAAATTAAAATAACACAGAATAATTAAAATTAAAAATGTCTAATCTGCATAGCGTTACCCCAACTGGCGTAGAAAAATTCACGCATTTGCGTTATTGTAACTGGCGTTGAACAATTCACGCATTTGCGTTACTGTAACTGGCTTTGAAAATTCACGCATGCGCATTGTGTTCGGATTGTTGACAATATTATCAACGGATGATTCTTGATTTAAATTATTTTTAGGTTAGTTGCATGCTTTTGTAATTAAATTGTATTTATGTTAGTTATATATTTTTTGTATATGCTTATAGTTTTACGTACTTCGTTTAAGTAGTTTTTTTAAACTAGTTTTCGACCGATTATTTTAAACGATTAATTTTATTTTCTTAGTGTTTGACACATTTAAAGTTAAACATTGTTAATTAATCGATCTGTTCATGATGAATCTGAGAAAATGTTGTTGAGAAATTCTTGAGATATTACATAAATTAAGAAAGTTATTCTTTAGTTCCCATAAAGTTTAAACGCTCAGTGACTCTGTTATCAGTAATCTTATTATAAAAAAAATGCTTTGTTTCAGTAAAAAATATTATTATATTAATTGCAGATTAATTCTTTCCACTTTAATTTAAAGCATAAATTCTACGGGACCTAACAGAAAATTAGAGAGATACATATTACGTTATGACTGAAGGCTTTTATAATATTATGAGTAAATTATATGACTATCAAAATTTGAATTTTTAAAATATTTTGATGAAGAATCTATTAAAGTAGGAATTACGTAAAATATTTAATTATTAAAATTTAAACGAACATTAAGATTAGAGAACCAGGTGGTCGCCAAAGACGGCTAGTCATTAATAAAAATCATAGTAGAATAATTTTTCCATGTTTCAGATACAAGAACTAAATACTTTGAGTTTTCAAAAATTTTAAAAATACAATGGAAATCACAAACAATGGTTAAAAAGTATTTTACCACAACAGGAAGTGTGTTTAACAAAAAAAATGAAGAAATGATTAAATCTGTTGCACCCTTCTATGAAGCTTCATTTGGGTCCCTTCTCATAATTAATTTTTCAGATTTCATGTTACATCTCGTGTTTCTTTTGTCTGCACCGATTCTTTGAAAACAAACTGAGTTTCTAAGCAAGTCGCTTCTGCAGGAGAAGTTAACGAAGATGTTATGTTCCACTCAGGCTTTGGAAAGCAGCTTTTCTTGGAAAGATTTTCTCGGTGAATGTTAGTAGAAACAAGAGATGTTTGCGTATCCGCTTTTTTGCCGAAAGGTGTTGATTTTGTATGTTTATTTTCTTTCAAATAATACTGTGTTGAAACATTTTTATTTAGTGCTACAGTTCAGAAGAAACAAAGGAAGCAAAAGTTAGGAAATTTGCAGAAAGTTGACTTGAATGAATGCATTTAATCTCTTGGCAATAGTAAAATTAATTTTTGTCAAAGTTTTTCCTTAAAACTGTTTCTACGAAGTTGGTATAAGAATAATAATAAATAAATAATCTGCTTAGCTCGTAGAAATTTGGAGTTGTTTCATTATTTTCTGGAATATTAAACTCACTTAGCCGTTCCACAAAGAAATTTTTAACTTTCCTGGGAAAACTGCATGAAATTTAAGATTGAGTCGACATCCTGTTGTTGTTTCACAATTCGTCTCGTGAAATTTAAATAATAAATGTAACTAAACAAAAGAAGTATTTGTGCTTTAAGTTAATAATATAAGCATCTTCTAAGAATCATATATTAGAACAAAAAAAATAGGACAGAAACAAATAGAACAGATGCAACCTTCAAGTGAATATACCTTAGTAAGGATCTACATAAAATTTCAAGTATCATTAACTCTTGTCATTGTTCAAAATCGGTATCAAATTTAGTTTTTCAAGACATAAGACAAATTGATTTTTTCCAAGACAAATAATGAGACACAATTTTCTTCGGTACCAAACTGAGTTTTTCAAGACAAATTGAGTTTTTCCAAGACAGACACAATTTTTTTCGTCTTTATAAAGATCAAAATTAATTTAAATGTTTACCTTGATTACAAAATAATAACTTCCTAGCAAACATTGAAAAATGTATAAAGATTACCTCAATGTGAAAGAAAGATTTAAGTTTTGCTTGTGTTCAAAATAATTCCAATGTCTGACTGTTCTTGATTACAAGGACAATGTTCAATTTGTAGTCCGTTTAACTATTATATCGAGCATTCTGTGTCGAATTTTTTATATGATATGATTCATTTTGTTGCATGGAAAAATAGCGGTTTTTGACATATCTACAAGAACTGAAGACGTAAAGTGTGATATCAGAAGATTCGGATTGTCACTTGCACAGCTACAGATTTTGCTCATTCTGGATATAGGTATAAAGTAGTTTTCTTATTGATTCGATATTCTTCATGCACAATCCATAAATCAAGAATTCCGAAACTATAGTTCGCGATCCTCTAATGGGTCACGAGTCAGTTTATGCCATTCATGGCACTACCTTAAATACATATGTCTTTGCACAATATGTAGAAAAATAATTCGGGCTTAAAATCTTTATCAAATCGCATGGTAGCAACATGGCAAATAATTCGCAATACGCAAATGAGTGATTCGTGTCGAAGTATAAGAAATGAAAACTCAAAACAAGTACCTTTTCAATGTGTGGATACATATGCAAAGAGCTGGCATTCTTCAAACAATATATGTATATATATAATATATATATATATCATATCCTCTGTTGCTGCAGTCTGAGGTTTCTTTTAGAATTGCACTTATTTCCATACAATATCTTGGACTCTGCCATCTTATCACTGACTTCTTTTCGATATGAACTACAGTGCAGTTTGCAGACGCATTAATTTTTAAGTGGCTCGTTATTATTTTTACATACATTTAATTATAGATTTATAGACTATTTTTTAATAAAGGCTTCTTACTGACGGATAAAATTTTTTTTGTAAAGAATGTGGGCTGTGTTAATCTCTGAGAAAAATTTAAAGGATTAGGGTGAACTGGGTCGTTATCAATTTTATTTCTCAAAGGTGGGTCATAATATTACAATGTTTTAGAACCTCTCGCCGTAATTCATACTGATAAATTTGAATGTTGATGTTTCACATTAAAGATAATTTAGAAACAGCAGTTTTATGAATATGCTTCACAGTGTCCAGCAAGAATGGATTACTTTTTCAATGCTGTATTTATAACAGATGATAATCTCAATTATTATATTTTAAATCAAAACTCTAAACTTCTTTCATTAAAGATGCTCTAGCTAACATCAAAAGTTTTACAAATGAACGGACTATTTCTTAAATGTTTTCTTTATGACAGATGATAGTCTCAAAGAACAATGATTAGATACAAAATCAAAACTCTAAACTCCTTTATGCATTATATTCGATCGTATTTTACTCTTGTAACTTTCTTCGGCAGGATATCATTTCCATATGTAAACAGAACAGTCATTTTGAATTACTTTGTATTACAGAGTTTTAAAAAAGAAGATCTAAAACATTTAAACTTTAAGTGCGAACTCCCATTTCGTGCTTTTCCTCTTTCTTTATTGAGATACTGAGTCTAAAATTTCCCCATTTGGGTAAAATGCAATTAAATACTAAGAAAGCTTGAATAATAATAATAACATATTTAAAATATAATATCGGTTTTGGTTTATTTATTGTACCATGATGAATTAGTTTTAAAAGTAAATATATGAGATTCATTATTATTAAAACTGTCCTTAATCACAACTTGTCAATTCTTTTACTAAAAATATTTAGGCTTCCTAAGCGTATATTTTCCTTTTATCATAGCCATGATTTATATGAAGGAAAAGAAAGAATTAACCGTTAAATAAGAAGAGAAAGGTTCAAAATTTTACGATATGAATCATCGATAATTTATATTCAAAAACGTTAAAAAAGACATCAACAATGTTCACACTGCAACTGTATTTAGATGACTGCAATTTTATTTAGATTATAAAAATGAAGAATTGTTTTAAAAAGTATTCTTTTATTAATGTACTTATATAATTGTTAATACCAAAAGTCTAGGAATCAAATAAAATATCGTAAACGCAGGATGTAAATACAATAATACTTTATCCAGTAATATTTATTCTCTCAGTACATTCTTTTGTTTCACTTTATAAATTTAAAGTCATACAATAAATAATACTAATAAAAATGATTTGTTAAGCACTCAGTTTCTATCAGTGCGCTAAAAAATAGAAAATATTTTCTTTTCAAAATGGGGATAAGAAAACTAAATAATACAGAGTAAGGTGTTGATAGAAATCAAGTTAAACTTTTAATTACATTCTGGTATTTAAAAAAAATTCAAAGAATATTTATATATCCTTTTTTCTTATTGCTCATACTCGGCGATCAATTGTTCGCCTTCTATATAAATAATGCTACGAATTTGAAAAATTAAATCTCTGCTCAATTTCCTGGTGGGTGAAAAGTTTTATAGATTACTCTGATGTGTAGAGATTGTGTGTCAAATTAATGATTCTCAGCCTTGATGACAAACTTCATGGATTTAATAAACTTGGAGCCGTGTTTGCCACCATAGATCTTGGACTTTTTTAGATACTTGGTAACTAGGGATCTTGAATCGACAATGATCTGGATCTCTCACTTATGTTACGAAACAAAATAAAATATTATCGATAATCTTGACGATAACTCCATTAGAGCTCGAATTCTGGCGTTTGTTCTAGAACATTCGATTCTCTCTTACAGGAGCTATAAAAAAAGGAGTCAAACTAAGGACAGGGGTCATCAGAAATCGAGTTGAATGCAGAATATTTAAAATGTTGATTTCCAAAGAGCTTTCTGAACAAGTTGTGCTGTTGCGGCTCTTTAATACCGATAAACTGTTTGTGTGTTTAGTTTTTTGCAATGTTGTATGCTTTGACTCGGTTTTGTTACTGTGCATTCATGTTTTTGAAAAATAAGGTGTCGTTTTCTCTTACTGAGTCTGTTGGACTTTTCTCTGAACCCTTCACCGGGTATGATTTCTTCATAAGAATAGTCGTGACAATTTTTATAAACTGCATCTTATTACAGCAAAGGGAAGTATTATTTTAAATTACATTTGAACAGAAAATCTATCAGATTGGCTAATTCTGAACGATAAGTGGAAAAATTATTTAGCGAGGTAAATATTTTTTTAATTATCAATTGGAAGTACTCTCAAAATTTTATTTTGTCCTATCTCTCACAAATGGAGGATAGTGGAAGGAGAGAAGACCATAGATTCCATATTTAAAGGCTATTAACTCTCATGTGAAATAAAAACTGATGAAATCAGAGGAGTAACTAGGGATAGGTGACTAATTATTTATTTTCCCTGGTGTTTTTTAAATAAACTGTGGAATAAAATTTGTAAAGCTGGTCTAGTGTCCCAAAATAAAAAAAAATGACTTGAAACTTCAATCAATGTCTCATTTTTGATATATTTCAAAAAAGTAAGTAGTTGAAAACCATTAATAACATTTCTTGGGATCATAAGCTTCCATGTGAATTAATAATGATGAAATCGCACCAGTGATGGTGGCTAGAACTGTCATTTTTTTATAACATAGAGAATCCAAAGCTTTTGAGATCTCTTAAAATTAGAGGGTGGGAGACAGGAAGCTTCGATAAAATATACAGAAACCATGCGAAATAAAAACTTACAAAATTGGATCATTAACTCACTGGAATTGTAGATCTGTAATTTGCTTTATTATTTTATATATAGAGAAAGATGATATTTTTGCAGAAATCATCCAAGGGGTGTTCTAAAAAATAAGTACATTACCTTTATAATAGAAAATGTGCTTTCTTCTTCAAGGAAGATAGAAAAGAACACAGTCGAAGCGAAAACAAAGAACAACACTCATAGAAACTAAAAACTGAAGTAGACAAAGAATCGCTAATTCGAAAACAGAAATAATTCTCAGAGTGCATGTCTAGGTCGCGGTGGCCTGTTGGTAAGATCTCGGCTTCGGAACCGGAGGGTTTCAGGTTCGTGGCCCGATTCCACCGAAACAACCGTCGTGTAAGGGGGTCTATTGCACGTTAAATCCGTCCTGACCAAACGTCCTCCCGCTGGTGTGGTGTGGTGTGGTATGGAGAGGGGGGTGCCTGCTCAGGTGTCGTCCTCGTCATCTGATTGCGGTTCAAAATTACGAGGTCCGTCCCAAAATAGCCCTAGTGTTGCTTCAAACGGGACGTTAATATAACCAAAACCAAACCAAACCAGAGTGCATGTCTAGAGAGTTTGGTCTAGGAAGGACTTCAATTCTCTTTTTTCAGTAATAAAACTAACATTGCAAGGATACAATATTACAGATTCGTTACTATATTCACCGGGGTTTAATTCTTTCATTTTAATACAATAAGAAAAAAATCTTTTAGAAACCTCTTTTCTAACTTATAAACTTTAATATATTTTGTAAGTCATAAAGGAAATTTTAATCAATTTTATAATATTTTTTTTACATTACTCACAGATTTTTCCTCTTTATTGAATTAGTTAATATGTTTGAATTTTTTGGTGCAAGAAATAAGTCTAGCTATTAAATAAAGAACAGTCCCCCCCTCCACTCTTTATTAAATTAAAAATTTTAGAGATGAATTAGTAATGATATTCTGAATATATGAAATCAAATTAATCGATAATTGATAAATTATAAAAAAAGCAATATAGTAATGTCTCTATGCATAATTCAGCAATATAGTAATGTCTCTATGCTTAATTTCAGCAATATAGTAATGTCTCTATGCATAATTTCAGCATATAAATTAGTCATCATTCTATCACGCAACTCCATATCTACAGACATGTTTCTTATTTAGAAAACTTAAATTAAAATGTCATAACAAGGTTCAAGTGCTTGCTTTATTTATTGTTTTGAACTTTATATAATTAGTACTTATTTAATTGACAATTAAAAATGGTGGAAGTTTTTTACTTAGGATAACTGTTGAATATATTAAGCTTAATACTTTAGAAACCTTAGGTAAAATAAAAAGATAGTATTTTAATATTTTCTTCCGATGAAAACACAGTTACTGTCAGTGGTTATGAAACTTTTCATTAGAAGGCCTTTCACCTATTCAATTAGCTTATTTACTCAATATTTATTTTTTGAACGGTTTGAGATAGAAGTCGAAAAAATAATTCAGGCCGTGTGGGTGCTCCATTCAAAGTAACTTGCCTCATTATCTGAAATATTAAACCTATATTAAGAACTTTAAAAGGGCAGGAGATTCGCTTTGTATAGATCAGCCAAATAAATTGATCCATTAAGTCATTTTTTTACTTTCTTAAATGTATCTTATTTTCACTTTAAAATGATCCGAAATAAGAAATAAATCGAAGAATTGAGTTATGATTTTATTTCCTTTAAAGACAGCTTAATTGCCTGTCTTCGATTTCTTTCTTTATTATAGACTAGCCGCCTTTGGCGACCAGCTGGTTCGCCAGTATTACCGCTCGCTACAATTTTCAATTAAATATTTTAAGTAACTGGTCTCTTAAAGGATTCTCAAACAAAAAATTTTTAATCTTTAAATTTTGATAGTCATACCAAACTTATATTGTTTAGATCGTTTCGTTCAATTTACTATATATATTTTGCTAATTTGTTGTCATTTCCGGTAAAACTTCAACTTTAATTAAAAATGTAAATGACGAAATTGCAATTAATATTAAGATATTTTTTAATAAAACCAAGTGTTTTATTTTATTTATCATCTTTATTATTATTTATTAATTATTATTATTATTGAATATGAGGATTGCAAACAGAATTGCTCGGTATTTAAGTCTTATGTTAACTACAAAATATTTTTCCTAGTTTATGTAATATCTCAAACAATAATTCAACAAAAATTTCTGAGATTCAGTATAAAATTCAGTTTCTAGTTTTGCTTTCAAAAGGATTGAAATGAAATCAATAATAATATTTTGTTCCTGCTTATAAATATATTTCAAAAATTCTGAAGTCTAAATTTAATGCAGTAAGGTATCATATTCTGATAAATTTTCTGGACACACCAAATTTTAAATAAATCAATGAATGTTTCTATTTTCCACGATCAACTAAGACTTATTTATGAAGTTTTAAATGTTAAAAATTTAGAAAAACTCACCATTTTCATAATCTTAGGCCAATTAATCTTGAGAAACCTGCGCGCTTATTGGCGTATTTTCTTTGAAATGATCGATGAAAAATCTAAAATTATCCTTTTTTTATTGAATAGTGATATTCAAATCTTCATAAATCAGTCAGTTTAAGTGATTTGAAATTAACTCTTAAAAGTCAGTGATTTAGTTGATTGGAAATTAACTCTATGACCACCATAAAATCTGTGCTTTCTCTTGTGGTGTATGCATTCTCCTTAATATCCGATCGAATAAAACATCACATACAAAAATACTACATAGAAGAAACACATCAAAAGTAAACATAACATTTCAATGGTTGCCAAAAACAAAAGAGAGAAAAATGCAATTAATAAGCAGACGATATTTAGAAAAGTACAGATATTTAGACTGGAAAATGAAATTATCTGAAATTAAAAACACGCGCAGACGATATTTACAAAAGTAAAAATATTCAAACCTGAAAAGGAAAATATATGAGTTATTCCATCAATAAATGCCATAAGTTTGTTTACATCTTCATTATTTTATGAGTCATTAAATATCAAAATGGATCCGGGACTGAATAAACACCCTGTATAAAGAGTGTAAAAGATCATAAAATAATTTTTCTTGAATTTATTTTTTAGAAAAAATAATATTTCATATTTATTTCATTTCCTACAGACACTTGCCGAAAATTATATTTTTGCAGATTTCATTTCCAAAAAGATTTAATTTATTTTCAGTTAGAGCTTTAATCCATGTGATGGCAACACTTTGAAAAAAGCTATTTTTTTCTCCTGAATGCGAAACGTGCTTAATCCTCATTTTTATTTTTGACGAAAAAAATTATTGAAAAACATAGTTAAAATATTTATTTAAAAATTCATTAAAAATAGAAATTTAATTTTAAGATTAAAACAGTAGTATCATTTAAAAGATGAATTTTTTATCTTTAACTTCATGTAAAAATCTTTTTTGAGCGGTAATATTTTCGGCAGTTATAGCAGAAACACGTCAAAATTTCGCTTAATTTTTAAATATATAAAATTCTAGTTAAAAATTCGAAAAAATAACCCCCAGGTGCACATTCCCGGCCTCCAAGGTATACACGTGCCAAATTTGGTAGTTGTAGGTTGAATGGTCTGGTCTGTAGAGCGCCAACACACACACACACACACACACATTGAGCTTTATTATAAGTATAGATATAGATAATTTTCTTTGTCATAGGTTCTTTATTATAGATAGCATACGATAAGTTATTAGTATAAAATGGAATTTAATCAGAGAGCGAATGTATAGCTTAAATGGACTAATGATACCTTTAGATTTCATGAAATAAAATCCTCCCATTAGAAGTTACGTCTAATTTTGAATAACAAAAGGTTTCTGAAATTATTTCAAACTCTTCTTCTGAAACATTGTTTTCGAATTGAGAATATCAGTAGAAGCTGATGATTTCAAAAATCGCCTATATCCAATTTTATATATATCAATAAACCAAACCAATAGTTGTTCTTCATACAAATTATAAATCGTATACTTTTAAACATTTTTTAATGTCCTTCCAGAATTTTGCTGTGATCTGATAACAGTTCCTCGTCTATTTCTTGATCAGCAATACGAAATATTGATACAAATATTGCACAAATTCTTTTTAAACCAATGAAAGTCTTTCCAAAAGTGTTTTGAAGGGGAAAAAAAGAACACAAGCATTAAAATATTAAAAATATAATAGTTTTAAGTCTTACCGGCGCTTCGCAACGAACCATCTATCTAAAAATCTCCTTATTTCAAATTCGTCTGGGTATATTCAAATATTTATCAAATTTTGAAAACTTAATAAAATTGCACGAAAATAAAAATTGCTATCACTGGAAGCACTAAATTTTAAATTTTAATCTAGTTTTAATGAATTCTTTCGAATAATTTACTCTGGAGTTGCTGCGAATGAATAGCAAAATTTCGATTAATTTCTTATGAATGGAATATTGAATTAATTTTTACATTTTGAAAAGTTGGTGATTTCCTTTCTCTTGTCTTATATAATAAATATGCAAAGATTGGTTGAGTTCAACTCAGTTCGTTTAGAAGGATATACAGAACGTACACTTATATTTATAATATATATTTTTTTATTAATATTAAAATTAGGTAAAAATATTATTTTATTATTTTTTTAATAAAACATATAACAAGATTTTATCATTTTATCTTCGATCTTGCTTCGATATGCATTCTTTGATGAAATTTAAGATATTTAAGATTTCAAAACCGTCGCTGAAGCTTTAATCTTTTTGTCATTTTTATGGCATTTCCTGGAGAGTCACTGGACATAAACAAATGTACGTGCTGGGTTCTGCAGACTGGAAAAAGTCTTAAGACGGGAAAAGAGGCAAAGCCTTCGCTGTTGAAGATTCACCATGTCCTTGAATTTCGCGCGTAGTTTTATGACAACCCCGCTTCAAGATCTACCCTTCACGTGTCTGCTAAAGTGATATATGACTCGCAAGAATATGAAACGGAAACTGTTTGTCATTTACGATAAGCACGTCCAAACTTCGTTAGGGCAACAAAAGTTGGATGTCTCTTCTAAGACTGTTGCGCAATTTAAGAAACGCGCTAGTAAACTTCAGGACAATTTTGAAATAATAATTCCCAATCTATAGACTTTAACTGATGTTTCACAAGTATTTGCCTTAAGAAAGATATCAATACATTAATTTAACCAGTAAAACACTGCATTCTGATTTAATTATACTAACTAGAAAAAAAATTCTTATGATATATATATATATATATATATATTTATATATATTATATAATACTTTATTTGTTTTAATTTTTACACATTTTTCTTCCCAATTTTCCGGGCCACGGTGACTTGTTAGTAAGATCTCGACTTCAAAACTTGAGGGCTTCAGTTTCGAGACCCGATTCCACCAAAGAACCGTCATGTAACCGAGTCTGGTGTACGCCAAATCCGTCGGGCCAGTGTCGTCGTCGTCATCTGACCGCGGTTCGAAATTGCAAAGTCCTCCCCAAAATACCTCTAGTGTTGCTTTAAAAACGGGACTTTAATATAACTAAAATAAATTTTCCAATTTCGCATACCCCCATACTTGGAATCTCCCGGGTACCCTGTCTGTTGAATTGGCATATGCGGAAAATTTAATGTGCGATTTTATTGTGTCTCACAAGTGTTTTCCTTATGAAATGCATTAATTAATATATTAAATTAACCCAGTAAAACGCTGCATTCTGATTTAGTTATAATAAAAAATATACTTATGATCTCTATATTATATAATACTTTATATGTTTTAATTTATAGACTTTTCTTTCCAATTTCGCATATTCCAAAACTAGGAACGTGCAGGGTTTCATGTCTGGTGAATCGGTATATGCAGAAAATTTATGGTAAAAAACCGGAAAGATTTATGTTAAATCCATACTTACAGTGCAAGAGTTGCATTACATTACATCTAAAAGCTGCATGACGGATTTTTAATTAATAGTGTCGAGGGACGAGACTCTTTATAACTTCATTGCGAGGCAGAAGCTAAAAAAAACGCGTTTCAGGAACAGTTATTTAATTATATTTTAAATTCCACATTTCATAAGACAAAACAAACACGAACGATACAAATACACGACTCTCAATTAGAATACAAATTACAAATGACTCCCAAAAAAGATTATGAGAAATATGCCTTGATTTTAATAAGGTAACGCCATCTGTTGTATCAAAAGAAAAGGTAGTAGAGTTATGTAACCGCTACAATAGGGGATATCGATGAAATTTTGATGTAGGGGAATTGTATTTTGATAAGAGCAAACAAAATTATTCTGGACCTGGTTTGAGGACAAGAGGTCTTTCCTGCAGAAACTCACTAGGCTTCGTAGATATTACGCTGCTGAATTAAAAAATTTCACAATACTCTATATAATACTCTATTTATTATTTTGAAAAATAATAAGTTGATGAGCTTTATCAATTGCAATGTATAAAAATTGCGGCGTATAAAAATACAAAATAGATTTATTTTTTTTAATAACTAAGCCGAAAAACGTACTCAGGAGTAGAAATGTGGCTGCATTATGTTTGTCTATCAGATTTAACATAATAATTCAAAAATCAACAAGTTACGCAAGTGAAATGTGGTATATTGTCACTACATCAAAATTATAAATTTCTATTCAAAAATTCCCCAGATTTAATTTTGACTGAAGAGTGTGCGGAAAGTCTATCTGCATATAAAAATATGCGCATTTGCAAATGCTTACTCGAAAACAGTAAGCCAGTAAGCAGTAAGCTAGGCGATTGAAATTTTGTGCTATTGTAGATAGATTGCTGTGCTGCTGTTGATAGATTTATTTTCTCTTGAGATACTGTCCGCTAATAATGAAGTAAAATTTATACAATATTTGTTTTTCAATATCTTTATAAAAAAAAATTTTTAATAAAAAAATTCCTAATTGTGATAATACAAATTATCGACTTAATTTTGAAATAATATTGTAAAACGACATTTCTACTTATCATGTTCCAGATCCAAAAAGTGATGAAGGAATTTATACGAAGTTTTTAAAGTTAAGAAATGCATTCATTTTCGACTAAACCATCTGAAAACACGTTGTAAAGAATATCTACTTCTTATCTACAGAAGACACATTGAAAGAAATATTTTTTTGAAAACTTCTGTGACATCAAAAATTCTTATCTGGCGACATATTTTTAGGAAAGAAATCTTTTAAATGTTATATAGAAATGCTTCGTATTCTTTTGCAATATCTATGAAGATAAAAGCTTTATCTTTTCTATATTTCGAGTAAAGTATCTGATTTCAAACAATATTATTGAACTTTGACGAAAACTAGAAAATTAAAACATTGTTGGAACTAAAATACGAAAAGTTTTGAAACGAGCAAATAACTTTGGTTTTTCTTTTTCTAATGAGGAAAAGTAGTTCGAAACAACTTTCTTCTATAAACAATCGATATTTTTCGAGATTTTTAGATTTTCAAATAGTCAACTGCTCTAAACTATTGTTTTTTACTCACTTTTACTATCTCGATATTTTTAAAAAGAAAAAGACTTTTCTCGTTTTATTTTCTTCTTTTGGCAATGTAGCAGTTTTCAAGAAAAAAGCTTTATTACTGAAGCATTTTATGTAACCTATTATCCATATACTTTATCACTGAAGAACTTTGTATAATATCTCAGTCATTCATTGCATTATAGAGGTTACATAACACCATTACCCTCTCTTTTGATACAACAGATGGCGTCACCTTATTAATATTTCGTTATATTTGCCATGATCCTTCTTGGGACGTTATTATCAGATTATATTCTAAGTGCATGCTTGTATTTTCGTGTTCGTGTTTGTTTTGTCTTGTGAATTGTGGAACTTAGAAACTAATTAAATAACTGATCCTGAAACGCGTCTATTATTTTTATCTACTTCATAATGAAGTTCTAAAAAGTCTCGTCCCTCTTCAACATTATAATATCTTTATGAAGGCACGATCTTTCTTTCACAAAAAGTAGTGAGCGAATTCTAATTTTACAGCTTTCAATAATTAGATCTTTTCAATCATCGAGTGTGCAAATAAAATTACAAAACATTTTCCTATTGAAAATAACGTGAGAAAAATATTTAGTGGACATATTTTGAAAGGAAAACTTCAGAGGTAAAATAGAGTGTTAAAACAATTGTTAGGTATAGATTTTTTTTCTTCCTTTTTCATGTATGAAGAGGAATTATTTAGGGCATTTTTGCGATTCTAAAATGTTTTTGCTTTCTTTTGTTGATCAAATCTTTCGTTTGGTTGCAAGAATAAAAAACTGTTTGGTGGTATATCTGGCGAATAGGGTTGACTGTACTGTGCAGCAGAATACAAATGTGGGTATTGACAATTGATGACTAGCGAAAATCCTTATTTGGGCTCCAAGTAAAAAAAAAGAAACCACAAGTTAGTAAAATTGACTGAGAAAAGTGGTAAATGCAACGTATAAGAAAACCAATTTGAATACTGACAGGCAATAACTAGTGAAATCTTTCATTTCAAACCAAAGATGAAATCGGATAACATGGTCAATGCCTCCCGCACATCACGATTAAAATCAGTGTATTGACGCGCGGTAATTAGCGTTTCAAACCCAATATCTTAGCTCGGTTATTGAATGTTTAGAACTATATCAAAGGCGTTTCTAACAAATTTGAATGTGAAATTATGTAGTTAAAATGTTATACCCTCTGTCATTCTCGGAATCATTACGACCTCCACAGACGGAAGGGATTATTTCAGTCCAAAGTTGTAGTATATTTAAAAATAAAAGGTTTATAAACTTTCTATATGTTTATGGAAAGCATTTACTGCTTAAATACTCCTATATTTTAAAGGTGGTTTATCTTAGATTTTTTTTTATTATAATTTAAATAGCAAAGCCGTTTTTTTCTTTTGTGAGGGAAAACTCGAATTAATTGCATAGTAACACTGCTTTTAGATGTGCGTAATCTAATTTTGTCAAGATACTTTCAGCCTTTTTTTTCTTTGTCTTTATCTAAGTCACCGTCTATCGTTTTCACACTTTATTCCGACTTTTTCACGATACATTGTATTTTACTAAATTGTACTGTGATCAAAATAAAAAAAGGACTTTAAAATCTATGCAAAATCTTTAATCCTAAGTTATTAAGCATTTTTATAAAATATTAAATACAGTTCTAAGAAGATTGTATTCATATTATATGAACATGATTTATTTTTGCTAGCCCAAGCATCCATGTATTTATTTTGAAAACTTATTCACTGGGCGTATTTTTTTACATATTTTATTACATGGCATTGAGTTATTCAGTACATTCTTTCCTATTAAAGTCGAGTACCATTCCAACGTTTCATGCCATATGTTTCAAACTGCAGACTATCTTTTTCCATACCACAATTTCACTTTCTTATACCTAATGTAAACAGCACTTATTATAAGCAGAATCTTTCTTCAGAACAAAAGAAAAGCATTCGTATAAATATTTGTAAAAACAATAAAAACATTTTAAATTTCATCATAAAATGATATTTCTTTTTATAATTTTTATAATTAAAAAATGATTTTTAAACAATTTTTAACATTTAGAAAATATTTTCAAGACAAATAATTTTTTGATCATTAAAAACATATTTTTAAAAGACTACAAAAATCAAAACAGAGTAACGATTCTTGGGGGGGAATTGTTGCTGAAAAAACTCTATTGTTTTAAATTAATACCGCTAAAAACTTTCACTCTCTCTTAATTTTAAATACTAAAAATTCCCAAGACAAAATATTTTAGTCATTTTAATACTTCCAGATCGTATAATGTATCTAATAGAGAGCTAACATGCACAAATATTATTATACTTGGTGCTTAGTGAGTAATCATGCTGATTTATCGAACGCCTATTCTGCATGGGAAATAACATTTTTATAATTCAATGAGCCGTGATTAAAAGTCATATGGAAAAGGCTAACGACGCATCCATTGGGTTCAATGAAGTGCAAACGTAATTAAATGGATTTGAATTTCGTCATAATGATGTACAGAATTTTCATAAATCAGATTTACAAATAAATTGCATGTTAACAAAACTGATTACTGAGAGAAAATTACTAACAAAACTCTACATCAAATAATTATATAATAGAAAAATTAATGATTGTATAACTGTAAAATTGGTATAGTTAAAATGTTTTATTTTTTCATTTTAAAATGGGATAAAATGTATTTTCAAGCCATCATTTTCTCAGAAATCCATGAAATTTAACAAAATTGTGGTTCATATCTAATTGAAAGAATCTTTCATTACTTACATTGGTTGTAATTACCTGGGTCTTTCTCAAAAATAAATGTTCCGAGTTTTGTTGAAACACCTCCAAGAATATAGGAAGTGATGTGGAACAAACATACCCCCTTCATTAACTTTTTTCCATATTATGACTGAAAATTGTTTCTGAAATATATATGTATTTTATTCATCTATGGTATATAAAGTTATTTATTTTCACTAATTATTATATTTTAGCCTTCCCAGAAATATTTGCTCATTAAGGGAATTTCAAAGCAAATATATATA
>JAPMOR010105720.1:122623-136291 GCA_026543865.1 Argiope aurantia | reverse complement strand
TATATATATATATATATATATATATATATATATATATATATATATCACTTCTTAACTTTATCACTGAAAAGAATGTGTTTCCGATGCAATCATGAAATTACAATTTCCCCATTTATCATTTCATAGTTTATAGAGTTCAAAGAAGAAGTTTCCCCAAAGTTTATTTTCCTGGTTTATAAACTAACTTAAATTCATCATTTCATATTCCCAGAAAATAGAAGTTTAGAACCTTTTGCGAAGAGATTTCTTTCATTATTCCGATTCCCTTCAGAAAAATAGGAATATGTTTTCCAACTCAGTATAAAATTCTAAAAGTTTTCGAAACGAGGATGGAAATAAGGGCCATTTTACAAACTTTGGAAAAGTTATAATGACAAACAATATGACAATGAAAATATTTTTATCTCAGCTATAAACTGTTCAAAAGGCAGCTTTTCAACATTCACTATTTTTATTTTTCGTCCTATTTTAAAGAATGGAGAGGAATTTCAACTGCCTTCGTTGAAAATAATAGTTAATTAACATCTTTTTTATATTCAAACACATGCAAAATATTTATTATGATTTAAATAATATTCATATTTTAGATTAAATATCCCAATTCAAAAATAATCTATTATTTTAGAAAAAAATTAGAAATTGTAATTCGAATTAATAATATTCCTAATCTAAAAATATTTCTTGGTTCTAATATTTTATAGTGTTCTTAATTTTTTACATTAATTAACTCTTTTTTATCAAAAATATGGATGTTGGAATAAATCCGTAAAAATTGGGATTGTAGAATAATAATTTTCTCAGAGAATAGGAATTTTAATCCCATTGATAATATATTTTATATTCCAATAAATGTCAAAAATTTCTTAATTATAATTACAATGTGTTTTAATTTGTTTATAATATTATAGGATTGTCAATTAAAAAAATTTATTACCTTTTTACAGTAGAAATGAAGCAGTTATAAAATTTCTTCATAATTTTCTACTTTTTCTCTTTAATACATTTCATAATTTATGACCATGAACATTCTGGAATTTAGAAATTAAAGTATCTGAAATAATTTGTTGATAGGAGTATCTTTTTGAAGGAACTCTTTAGGTACATTGATAAATTTATATTTATGAGTTTTAAAATTATTACCTTTATCTGTTGCTATAGGGAACTAATAATTTTATAAAATTTCGGAACTCTAATACATTAGAAAAGAAGTAAAAAAAATCTATTGAGAAATTTTCTTCTAACAAATATGAAACATTAACCATTTTTTCACCGAATTATTTTACCATCAATTTTTCAAAATTATTTTTGAACCATTTGTTAAGTTTTGGTTCAGAATAAATCCCAGAAAGAAGAAAAATTTTTTTTTATTCAATTAAATTAATAATAAAAGATTTGTAATGTTATTCTTAGTTGATATCTACTGACTTTCTATTGGAAATACATTCTTCGTGTTCTTTCAAAAACCGTTAGAAAAAATAATCATATTCTGAGGATATCAGCCGGATTTAAACGATACTTTAAAGTACCATCCGTAAAAAAGGATTAAAGCGCTTATAGAAATTTGAAAGTAAAAGGAAATTATCAAAAAATCACAGAAAAGTTTTATTTGCAGATGTTCTCAGCATACATGTACCTGTATTACTCAGAAATAATGATGTACTCCATTCAAAGAGTTGTTTCCAGTGCAAAACTAACACTGTTAAACATATTAACTTGAAATATAATTTTTGGTTAATAGCTGAAACGTAACTAGATTAAATATTATTTTCTGCGACCCAACGTCGCCGAGCGTCGCAGTTCAAGAGATTGAAATGAGCTTGAAAACCAGAATTTATGAGATAAATTTCAATTCTTTTTATTCTTTTATTTGAAATAAATGATATTTACTTTTAATGAGCATGCTATTGATTGCATTATATAATTAGCTCAGAAATATGAAGTGAAAGAACTCAAATTAGAATTTTTAGAGAGAATCATTCTACCCACCCCCTCATTCTTCAAATTAATAAGCCGCAAGAGAAATAAATCATGCAAAGTGGAATGAAAATGGAAATACGTAACGATTGTCAAATATTTCAAGATTGAAATACGAAGATCCAATTAAATATGCGCTCATTATTTCATTTTATATACAGTCCGAAAATTCAGCCAATCTTAAAGATATTACACAAAAGCAAGAAAAGATGTGTTATAATAAGTTATGATTTGCTTCATTTTAAGTTTTAAGACGAATGCTTTATTTTTAAGATTGTTAATCATTTTTCCTATTTTTTTATACGCAGTTATTTAAAAGAAATTGTAAAATTTGGTTTCTAAAATCAAATTCACTCGAAGGAAACATATAAAGATATCAAATTAAGTAAGATAATCTAGATACTTTTGAAACAATACACTATTTTTTGTTTATACCTATTTTCTCGAGACATGATTGAGAGCTAATTTCTGAGACAAACCAGTAGAAGTGGTCTCTCCAAACGTTCTCTCATACTGTCTATTAAAGTGTTGTCCAGCACAAAAATGTGGGTGTTGGGTAAAATAGAAAACGGCTTGCATGACAGTGACTTGCAATAGTTACGAAATATTCACATTTGGGGGGAATTAAGATTTTTTACTGAATCTGCTGTCTGATCCTTGGCTATCAATAATTAAGTAATATCAGAAAGTGGAATTTTTGTTTTAGACTAGTTGTTTTCAACATGTTCAAACAAATTTGGCAGTTGCTTTCAACATTTCAACAAATTTGGCATAAAACTGCAATTATAGTCACCAAATCGTGGTGGTAGTCACCACCTACAAAGCCATGCACCAAATTTGATTTAAATAAAATCATTGCTATCGTGTTTACGTGCATCTGAAAGTACAGAACGGCAATCGGTCAACTTCCTGCTGGATTAAGCTGAAACTGTGACAGCTGTCTACATTATAAATATAAAATCTGTGCACTGAATTTTATCTTTTTAGCTACCTTTGTTTTGGATTTATCAAGTTAACTTATATCCGAGCATACGGACAGGTAGACCTCCTCTTAATGGATTTTGCACAAAATGTAAAAAAAAAATCTCCAAATCTGTTGAAAAGACTATATACCAAATTTCAACCGTATAGATAAACCGTTTTTTATTTATCTTTGGCAAAGACAGGTGGGCAAACAGATGTAGTGGCAAAAAAAATGTATTTTTCGAACTCGACAAGGTTTAAAACTGAAGATTCGTCAAAATTTCAAGTTCAAATTTTTTGCCGAGTACAATGATTTCTCTATACTTCTTATACGAGAAAGTAAAAAACAATGAATTCAAAGGGAATTTTTTGAGAATATCATATCAAATATATTTTACAATATTTTTATTAATTTTTTCAGTTTACTTGAAAATTTGTACAGCAGTGCACATATTTCAAATTAAATTATCTTCTTTTCAGATATAACGCTGTGGTGGTATGTAGATTATTATGATCTGTGCAGGAAGCAACAGGACGAATGTTGTTGGAAACATTTCTTTAATAATAACATTCACACACTAAACAATTACAAACACAAAGACAAGACATTCACGCGCGGCTTCACAGTTCAGCGTCACATCTTCTCATTACAATCTCAATGCATTATGGGATGACATATGGGATGGCCTAATCAGGTATCGCCATCTAGTATCCAAAAGAGAAGATAAGTGTAATGCAACTGCTACAACGCTTTAATAAAATAAAGTATAATTTCATAGAAATTGGAAAATATTTCGGACCGCTATAATCCTTGTGTGATAATACTTCAGTTTTGTTATAAGACCCGATGCCATTAACAAGTGGGATGTCATTCTAGTACACGTTAAATATAAAGCATAGGTTCAAACTGCCCTCTTTTAATGTGGTGGGGATGGAAAAGTGCCAGTTCAGGTATCGTCTTTGATATTTGACTACGAATTCAAATTCCGTTCCATCCCAAAAAGGATATTGTTTGTTTTGAAAAAAAAAATAGATAATATGACTCAATTAGAAAAATGTTGAATTCTTTTATTCTGCGCAAATAATTTCAAAAATTTACTTTTCTTAAAGTTTCTTTAAAGCATGTACTTTAAGTCAAAGGTCACAATATATAGATAATAGGATGAATTCCGTTTCGTTTGTGAAAATAATATAAAGTTGACCATAAAGTTTCTTTAATTTCTTGACAATAAGTGCACGTAATATCACTTAAAATCACATAACATTTTATTGTTTTTTTTATTTATTACTGGATTTTAAATAATATTTTAGATGTGATGCTTTCTTTATTAATTTTGGTTTATATGTAAAAAAATGTAAATAACACGAAACGAAGTGAACTAGATTTTCAAAAGTTACTTTCTTTATATATTTATTGAAATTTTTAAGTTTAAATTTATTTTTTTAAAATTGTGATATATTTTAACTTTAGAAAATTTCTGAGTTTCTATTTCTGGGGGGTAATTTTTATGATTTGTTCTATTTTTCTTAAACCTATCAATGATTTGTTTCAAATTTTAAGCAAAATATATTGCGTCATTATGCCCAACAACCGCATCACTCAAAATTAAATCAACTTTCAATCAAAATCGTAATCAAAAAATAGAGAGAAAAGTTTGAAAATATATTTAGTAAAATTGTGAGAGATCTATAAGCAACTGAAATAAAAAAAATTCTTTTTATGCATAATTTCATTTTCTAAATACTGTATAAATCTATTTTTAGGAGATGCTTCATCCATAAACTGGTCGAAATAAAGATTTTGATTTTATTAAAATTTAATTTTTCTTATTTTTCCATTCATTGTGTCAAAATTTCAGAATTATACCTTTAATATTTCATATGTTATTTAGATTTTTATCCACGATAACAATTGGAATACACTTGCAAATAAGATTTTCAAAAGTTTTGCATATTAGAATTTTTTTATCACCTCTGTGTTATAAAATTACCAATGTTTATTTTTTTCAATTTGGTTTAGTCATATTAACATCCTGTTTCAAAGTAATATGGGGGGGGGGTATTACTGATATCGTATTTTGATCCGCAGTCCATTGACGATGAAAACATCTGAGCTGGCACTCTCCTAATTCTCGAAACTTCCGCATTTGGACTCGACGGATTAAGCGTGCACCAAACCCATTTACACTGCAGCTGCTGTATGGTATCGTACCTCGAATCTGGAATCTTCCGATCCCGAAGCATCAATGCTGCAATTGCTCAAAACTTCAAATTCGAGATTTTAATAAAAGTCTACATTTCAGAGACTTTCGAAAATTTCATTCATGGTATTACATCTATCTATTCAAAATATTTTTGAATTGAAATTTTGTATATGAACTTAAGACAAATTAGTAGATTTTTATCATGTTTTGGGCGAAATCCATTTAAGACAGTCTGTATGTCTAACTGTTTGGGTATCAGTGAATTCGAAAACTATAAAACTTTTTCATATTAAATTGATAAATTTGGTTCAAAACTGAAATGTAGATTCTTAACAAATTTTGAATGAAATGTTATTGACTATCTGTCGATCTGTACACTCACATAAATAAAAACGCAGTAAGTCGTGAACACAATGAATTAAATCAATGGGACTTGATATGCGACTATAATTGCAGTTATGCGTCAAGTTCCATTTCAGTCAGTTGGAAAAAGCTCCTCGGAAGTAGATGCTGCATTTAGCATTATAGATTCAGTATAACTGCTATGTTCACACCACAGATTCATATTTCGTAACCGTGTTCGCAAATGCAATGCAAGGCATTC
The DNA here is from genome assembly GCA_026543865.1 of Argiope aurantia. Classification (NCBI taxonomy): domain Eukaryota; kingdom Metazoa; phylum Arthropoda; class Arachnida; order Araneae; family Araneidae; genus Argiope; species Argiope aurantia. The sequence continues at coordinate 130,546 of JAPMOR010105720.1, read as the reverse complement.
GAGTTGCTTTATTCAAAGTCCCTTTCTTACTCAAATCTTACCCTCTCCCCTATTTTATGCGAAAGAGGGAAAAGATTTTAATTCTGAAAGAATGCCAGAAAACGTCAGAGAGACCATGATTCCACTTTGAGATATAACTTTTAATTAATTTGTTTATCATGATGTATATGATGAAAACTGCGCATAAAACAAGCATTCGGTGACTTCATTTTCTTTGTACATGAGTTTTAAAAAGAAATAGTGCTAAATTTACTAATTTTTCGTTGTACCTAACAGTATAAAGAGGATGTTAACTTTAATATTAACTTGGTCTTCAAATCTTAGTACAGTTTCGTATAATATGTTTTCGTGATTCTACAAATATAATTCGAAGCAAAGATATTCATATTTTAAGTAGAAAAATTTTTAATAGTAGAAATTGATTTTAAAAAATTATTTTGTAATGATTTTTCTTTTTTTAAGAATGATTTGATTTGAACTTTATATTTATTTGATATATTTTTTTTTACTGTCGGAATATTTTCAATAATAAAATATTGAGCATCAAATGTGTTCCTTTAAATTAAAAATATTCAAAATGTTAGATATCTGTGGATACCTTCTTGGAACAAAGAAGTTTTGCGTATAAATTTTACGAATTGTGTTGGATTTTATTGATCATTTGTTTTCTTTAATCTTTTCCTAATTTTACTGATTAAACTCCCAAAACTCGACTCTTTTTTTATACTATGTAAAGAAAAAAAATTTCTAAAGAAGATACAAAATCAAGTTAATATGAATTTCAACATTTCTTTGAGAAAGAGCCTAAAACTTTTTTTTCCGATAATTCACTTTTTTAAAACAATTTCCTTTAATTAAGTATTTTTCTAAATTAAGAAGGTTTTGATACTTAAGTTATTTTAATTAAAAAGATAATCAATCATGCTTTTTAATGCTATTTTCTTATAGAATTTTTAAGTGATAGCATTGTTTTATTTTTTGTATTTTCTCCTTCATTTCTATTTAATAATTAAAAAATCTCCACAGTAGTAGAATACTGTTTTTTTTTATGATATAACTATTTATTAAAAGATAGCAAATTTGTCTCTATTATTTATTCATTTTTCTAGTTACTAATCATAAGTTTACCGACAAGAATAATTTTTTAAATACAATAGAGAATTGTAATCCTTGAATGAGGGCGAAAATTTTCAAAAGGCTTCACAGCTATTTCTAATTCCAAATAAGATGAGAAAAAAAAATCTTCAACAAAAAAATACCAGACAAAAAAGAATAGTTCCAACAAATAAGTAATCAATGTACTTTATGTTCTTCAATTGGATCTGAAATGTCAGAGATTCAAAGTTGTAAAGTTTTTAAAACGTCATTTTGAATTAATATACATTTTTTCATTCATTTTACATCATAACTTTCCAATGTTCCTCATAAAATAGGCCTTTAGTATCAAAAAGTATCAAAATTAGAATTTTGTGATCAAAAAATCAATCAAGTGTTATTGCAAGTCAATATAAAAAAATGCCATTAACAGATGTATGCAAACGACTTCGTGTAAGTTTCTGATTGCTATTCATCAAATCTTTTTCTTTATATCGATGAAACAGGATGCTGGAAACGAGATTACATATAATATTTTAGTTGCCCAGTTGGCAACACCAATTTAAAATTACTTTGTTTTGAAGAAAAATAAGATATTTTGATACTTTTCAGTCTAATTTAATACCTACAGATTAACACAGGAATCTGCATATTCTGCTATTTTACTCATTTCAAGAAATGAAATTTAAAAAATCCGATTGTAAATCTGTCAACAGATAAATCCGAAATTTCTCAAGGGAGAGACTTTTCAGCTCTCAGTACTTATTACATAATAGTTAAATTAATCGAATTCTTTTCATATTAGGTCCTTTTTTTATTTTCATTACTCTTAAAAGCTCCCTTATTGCCTGTCTCCTCTGCCTTCAGTAACCCCTCGGTAGAGAATGAAACCCAGCAACTTTTAACCTTTGCACAGTAATAATGATCGTTTGAAAATTTATGAGTATTATATGATGCATGGCATAATAAAGTACAAAATGTACATAAATATTATTCACCGCATAAAGATTTGTTATCAATAATATAAAATAAAATATAGGGGGAAAAGGCTTACCGAATTTTATTTAGCAAATCAAATTTTTGAGAATCATTGAAAACTTAGAAAATATCACGTCTATTCTCACTTATTCCTCCAGATGTCGTCAAATATTGGCTTTCATCCACGGTAATGGCTTCTGTGGTGAACTGATTTTTTAAACTTTCAACAATTCTAACTTGCTTGTCTTGCGGCATAAAATTGGTTTCTCATACATGCCTAGGAAAAAAAGAGTCGATTGATGGGGATCATGATGTGGAGGACATAAAAGTGGTCCATCTCTACCAATACACCGATATGGAAACGTTTCAGTACAGATATCATGCACGCGCTTCTCTAAAACAAAATATGCTCCAGTCTCTCGAAACTGTTTTGACCATCTTTTGATTGATTTTTCTATTGCTATTTCTTTGTCAAATTCACATATGAATCGCCTCTAAACTGCTTTCAGAAATTTCGTCTCCCATCACGTGAGACGACACAATTTATTTTCACTGCATCTGGACAAATTAACAAGCAATTAATTAATTAACAAATGCAATAAAAAACAAATTTCTTTGCTGCAAATAGTAAAAAAAAGAACAAATAAAATTCCTCAAACTCAGGGTTATAAAAGAATTTCTCAAACTTTTAGAATTTGCGTTTCAATATAATTTTGTTATCTGATTAATAATTTTTGACCATCCTATAATAGCATTGGAAATTCAATTATCTGCGATATAAAATGGCATATAAGCGAAAGAAACTCTTAGTGAAACACTAACCACAAACTGGCTAAACCGATCCGCCGGAAGGCACGTGGAAAAACTTGAATGACCTGACTGCCGCAACAGCAACACTCGTGGGAATTGTGGTTGAGTCATAAAGATCATCACCGGCCACGGCACAACTCTGCCCTTGTGAAATACATCCTATGATTCGGTGGGAGGAGTCACACCATCTTTTTGTGTACCCACAAGTGTAACGAAAACCAACCACCGCACTGGAAGCTTCTCATCCTCAGTGAAGAGGTCCCCTCCCAGGTATGGGAGTTAGTGAAACACTAAGTAAATGTAACGAAGTTTGACTTAATTTTTACCATTTATTAAATGTCTTAATAAATAATTACTTTTGAAGGATTTTTTTAGTAATACAATTTACTTAAAAACTGACTCCAAAATGGCATGCGAAAATTCAGTTTTTCTACTCTTCACCCATTCGGTGGTGGTTTTTTGACAAACAGATGTATTTTATGCTTTACATGCGTATAAATTAACATTTAAATGACAAAAATGATCAAAAATTAATTCTGTTGTTTACTTAATAGATTTCCATTTAGTAAGCAAGGAAATCGAAATCTTCACAACTCTTTTCTGGTAAAATCAAACAAATCAAAGGAAAAGTCCATGAACCACCATCAAAGTAAATTGTTCGTCACGCTATGAAATCATCTTTCCAGACAGTGTTGTCCACTCCCTACTAAACCCTTCCTAATAAATTTATCGTCATCTACATCCCTTTTCCGCTCCCGATATGTAATACAGGGACGAGGGCCATGACACCTGCTCAGAATTAATTAATCAACTATTTGTAATCTACTCTGGACCAATCACATTCCAGCGTTCTTCTAATGAAGTTATCTTCGAGTAGAAGAAAGGTATTTATCGACAATGTGATCCCGGCATTCTTTCTGCTTCTTGGAGAACTAATGAACGCTTGTTGCTATTGATTTTTATCCTCGGGTTTCTCCGAAGGTGTAAAAAGGTATTAAAGAAATACTTTAATCTATTAGTGTACAGAACAGTTCGACATTCTGGATAGTTTTGCGACTGCACATTTAGTTAAAAGGAAAAATTGTTTATATTAAGAAAAATTAACAGAGTTATGAAATCAATGTAAATATCGTTTTTTTTTTTGAAAAATAAATTAAAACTGATAGATTGGTCTCCCCAAAACTTTATCGCATCTCTCTAGTAAACGTGTTATGCCAGGAACGCCTTACGTGTTATTGACGTACAATACTTAAGAAATATTAGCTTTTGGTGTTAATTTAGCAATTTTACTGAATGCGAGGAACTAAAGCATCTTTCCTTGCATGGAGCTAATAGTATCCAAAAATCAAATTTGTGTTTTAGACTGCGCTTTTTCTCAGGCGACTGAAACAAAACTTTGACACAAAACTGCATTTGTAACTACAAAATCCCTTACCAAATTTGACACATTAAAGGCATTGAATTTTTGAATTATCGTGTTTACATGTTTCTGAAAGTACAAACCGACAGTCAGTCCATTCATAGATGGATTTGGCTGAACTTTGACAGGTTTTTATACTATAGATGTTAAATCTGCATACCGAATTTTATATATCTAGCTCTTTCCGTTTTGTAGATATCGCATTAACTTATATTCGAACAGTCGGACAGACGAACTTCATCTGAATAGATTTTACTCAACGTTTGATAGAAATCTGAAAATTTGGTGTGAAGACCATATACCGAATTTCAAGCGCCTAGCCCAAAGCGTGTTGAATTATCTCTGTCACAAACAGATGGACATTTTCTAAAAATGTACTTTTCGAAATCAGGGGGTTCTAAAATGTAGATATTCGTCGATTCATTGGTTCAAATTTTTTGACGATTAATATACTTCCTCTATACTATGTTTACGAGAAAGTAAAAATTACCTTTAGTATCTCATCACCTTTCTCAAGATTTCTCATATATTACTATTAATATATACTCATTTTGCTTTATAATATAGTGAATAAAAGGAAGTATACAGTAATTTTGATAAATAAATATTATGATTTAGAGAAGAAATTGGAAATAAACTAGCGGGAATTATCTTCCCAAAACTTTCTCGCATTCTCTTTAATGAAGATGTCATTCCCTTCCTTCCTTCATAAAATTGCGAACTATGGGGAAGGATATGAATGCCATGAGTACTCAGATATTTATTTTCAGAGTCCTGCACCTACTATGCTACTACCATCAGAGGACGATGAAAAACCCGGTTCATTAATTATAGGGCAGTGGCGAGTAGAAGTTAGAAATATCACTCTTTGGCTTAAATCCAAGATATTTACTGTATCTCATGCGGTCTTTCGCAATTTCAGTCAGCAAATTAATAGCTGATAGATAGTTAACGCACTAATATCAAAGAAAAATTCAACATACTGAAATCAAAATTTGATATTGAACTACCAACTTGCAATCAAAAGAATTCAATTACTAAATTTGCATTTTTCTTTTGAATTATCACCTTTCCATACATTCAGATGTACAGGTCGTCAGCCGGTCAGTCTCTAAATAAATCTGATTTCAAATTTGATATGGACCTACATTTTTTATGTTAAATTTGTGTACAATTTTTTATTTAGCTATTTTTGTTTTGTAGTTATCGTGTTCATTCGTTCGCGCATAGCTATACAAACGGACTTTCTCTAAATGAATTTTGTCCAAAAACTGATAGAAATCTGGAAATTTGGTTTAGAGGTTCACACACCAAATTTCATCCATTCAGTTCAAATCTTCTTCTTTTTTTTTTAGTTATCCTGTTTATGGAGAGACAAACGTAATTTTAGAAATGTGTTTTTTGAACTCAGGCGTATCTGAAACGTGGAGATTCGTCAAAATACCGAGTTCCAATGGTGTTTGAGGTTCGCAATAATTTTTCTTTGTATACTTCCCATATGAGAAAATAAAAGCTAAGGAGAATAACAATGGAGGGAATAACGTGGAGTATTGCTTTTTTTTTATTACCAAAATGTGGTATCTAGATAATCATAACACCACATTCTAACATTCGCGAACGTCGAACGTTAATTCATTATTATTTTACTTTTTTTCCTGTTGGTCAAGTGGATGGGCAAAACGGAAACAAACTTTTGTTTCTCTTTTTATTCTTTCTTTATTGTAGCATTACTTCTATTCTTCGCATCATTTTTTAAATATTTTTATCTCTACATTTAATAATACTCTTTAATACCAACTTATTATTCGTTTAGTGCATTCCGATCTATCACTTTTGAATAATTTTATATCGTAGAATAGTGACAAGCAGCGTAAAGTATTTTTTCGGCCTTAACCTTCGACCCGTAAGGTGAAATTTTTTTTCAGCTCTTGTTTAAGGCTTTCAATTTCAAACGTGTAGTTTATTTCAAATAAAATATTACTATTTATTATTGACATGACTTGTTCAATTTTCTAGTTTATCTGCGATTGCTACATCATCTCATTCCACTGATAATCCGGATTTATTTTATACGTGATAATATAAACATTTATTCTTACGTCTTTCCTCTCACTTCTATTTTATTAAAATCAACGCCTCCTAGCAAAGGCATGTAGGGTTCCGTTACTGAGTATAAACAATACATTGATGTGGATTACAATTTGTTTTTACAAAATTTTAATTAACTTTGCTTCTTCCATTTTCAAACATTTCTTATTCACTTCCAGTGGCTCTAAAATTGCAGCATATTTTTCGTTTGTGTGTTTACATCGACAATGCATTCTTTCAATATTGTCCGAACTTAATAATTAATATAACTAAAATGTGGTTGCATACTCTTGGTGCCACTTAATAAGGTCTCAACTTTAGAGTTAGATAACTTCAAATTACAAACTTGAGTTTGCCAAAAAATAAATGCCTTGTATGTAGGCCTAATGTATGCTAAATCTGACATCAGAGACCACACATTCTCTCAATGGTTCAGTGCAGAAAATTGAAAAGGAAAATATACCTCAAGCGTTATCCACGTTATCTGATAGAGGCCCAAAATGACAAATTCCATCCGAAAACAGCTATAATGGTGCTTCCATACAGGATATTAATCTAACTTAACTAAAATTGATGATAGTTAAATTTATAAAAAAAATAATTTCAAGGTTTCTTATTATTTACAAATAATGAATGATAAATTAAAGAGTAATTAAAATTAAAACATTTACTTCGCAGTTAACTTATAAAAATGAAATTTCAAAAAAAGCATTAGTAATTTATTAAATGGTATTCAGTAAAATATAATTAGATTTTAAATTCTGAATTTCGTCCTTTCAACTATCTAAAAGTATTCACATGGTTAATAGTAAATTCCTGTTAACACTCTTTCGCAGGTGAGCATTAAGTAATGTTTCAGGCATAGCTCATTTTCAACGCACCGAAATGTGCTATTAAAGAGGAGCTATTTACGAGCGCACTTTTAGAAGAATGTTCCAGAACGTAGCGAATAATAATGTAAGTGTACACGAACAAACTATTATAGTAGCATACGAACTGGTAATGGTGAACTCTATTACGAATGAAACGCTTCCGTACGGAGAGAAAATTCGAAATAGTGAATTTAAATGCAAATGACTGAATCCAGATAAGGAAATTTAAATAGGAAGTCATTTTCTGGTAATGATACGAAAAGAAAAACGGCCTTTTTGAATTTATTTAGATTTACTGCTTCGCGTATTAAACAAATTCCTGCATTGAAGGAAAATGTATGCTTAAGGAATATCGCGAAATATTTGGTTATTAAATTTAGTGTAATGTAGCTGTAGCTTTGATGTTTTAGGCGTTTAGGTAGCTTTGATGTTTATATTTCTTCAGCGGAGAGTATAAAATAGGACTGTTAAGAAAAAAGAAGTAAATTCACGTTTTAACTATGTTGTAAAAAAAAATAAGGATTTTGGTATTTTATCTCGTTAGAAGCTTAAAAGGAAATGGGAAAGACAATTATGGTATGTAAAAATTATCTAGATAATTGTTTTAAAACAAGTGTGTGTGTGTGTGTGTGTGTGTGTGTGTGTGTGTGTGTGTGTGTG
>JAPMOR010105720.1:80145-121931 GCA_026543865.1 Argiope aurantia | reverse complement strand
AAAAACATGACTTTAACATTCATTGTTTAACATAACAAACAATTTGGCATCAGCTTGAACATGAAGGCATATCTGAAATCACATATAACCATTATTCCTGGCGGACCAGCTGGTCGCTTGAGGAGACTTGTAAATATTACGAAATATTGAACTTTCTTTTCAAGTCCACTACTAGGTGGCACCAATTAGTAGCTGTTTAATTTTAAAAGTAACTGGTATTATCAAAGTTGTAATTAAATGTATCGATTAAACGTTAATTAAAACCTAAAAATATTAAAACAATACACTGCCATCAAGGAAACATAAGTATGTAAAATTAGAACATTCAAGCACTTTTGAAAATGAGCTAAAATTCTGTGAACTTGTTACTTTATGTTGTTTAAAGTACACTTTGTTAGATAGACATTGTGTAAATTATTAATTTTAAAATAACTCTTTTTAAAACAGTTTAGTTTAAAAGCGATTTATAATATCAAGTCTGTGTTTCAAATAACAATGAAAATGAAAAAATTTACATAATTCCTTTACATAAAATATGTCTTTATATCAACAAATAATCTGCAATATATCTTTAAACTTTGCAAACAGCAACAAATTCTTGAATTGATTGATAAAATGTTGGGATATCCAAAATCAGGTACGAAATTAGAACGTAATTTTATAAATGAGAATAAATAACATATCTTTCAGTTCATTTTCTTTTGCATGTGAAAAAAAATGAAAATTTGAGGCTGTAAATAAAAAAGGCTTAAATATTCTATTATAGAACCTTTCTACTGAGCTCTATGAATCCTTGTACGTAGCTTCCAGAAAAATCTATTGATATCATGTTTTGAGGGAAGCTCGAGGATATACTGTACAGAAAGGAGTCTCAATAACATTACTAAATCGAGCTCTTTGAATCAGATGTGCAATTCAGAAGAATTTGTATTCTTAAATTCCAGAGTCTTGTATTTCCCCCCTTAAAAGTTTCCACTACTTCAGAGTACCATTGCCAGAATAGTATGAGCCACGTTTAAAATAGCTCCGAACCAAAACATCTTTGAGTTATACAGCTTCAATACAGACCAGATAGGTTCGTTTCCATATCAATAGTACCATATAATAAGATTATTTCGTACGTCCAATACTGAAAACCCAAAATGGATATACGAAATTTTTCAAGCTTTGTTGCTTTCGAGAATCTGGAATTTTCTATCAAGTCTTCGTTTAAACCAAATGATATTTGAAGAGTTTGAAGTTTTCTTCTTCTGAATAGTTCCATGTATCTGGCGAGCCAACGAGAATAAATGATTTTGGAATTTTTAAAAATTATTTTGCTTATACAAGCCGAAGCAAAAGTGTAGACATGGATGCCATTCGGCTTTCAAATTGAAATTGTGGTGCAAATTACAAAAGCCTTTAAACTTATTCGAAGCTGTTTTAAATTGTTATAATCATAATACAGTTATTGCAACTATACAAATGATTTGAATAAAGATAAAATTTGCTTGTTGTAAATTTTAGACACAATTACGAATTTCTGCAACAATATGTTAGCATATGCAGATTTAAAAGAGATGATATCACAAGCTTCAGATATTTTAATTCGAATTAAAGAATTATTTAATTCGAAAGCATTTGGTAGTCAGGATTTCGCGAGTAAAATATATTCAAAGGATAAGTTATCAAGTATTTGACGGCTGAAAGCTAACAGTAAACACGTTTCAGAAATTTCAGCTATTATTAATAGTAAAAAAATGATTTACTGAGTTCTATTTAGCATTTGTATACATAAAAAAAAGCAATTTTGTAATGCCACATTTGACAAATTAATGCGTTGATCTTCGAATCCAAAGACTGATAAGTACCCATCAAATGATAATTCGTTAAATTCAAAGATCATCAGAACTTTTAGTTTCATAAGCTATGATTCGTAGACGTAGTTTGGAAATAGGAATTCATTGCAAAATAATGAAAAAGAAACTAGTTCTGAAGGCACATCAAAAATAATAAAGAGAGCACACATCATATATTATACAGGAAAAGTGATAATTACAGTCAGTGCCGAAATGGCAATTAGTGATATTTAGTATCGAAAACAAGTGGAACCTGGTTACCCCACGTTGTTGAATATCATTCTATCGCTACAGGTGCGAGAAACACCGGTGTTTGTTTAGTCGCAGACAATATGGTGGTGCAGTAACGATTTGGGAAACTTTTTGCTTCAATGAGCAATGTCTATGCTCTTTAACACTGATCGCTAAACACCTCGACCTTATACTAAGACATTGGGGATGGCCCGATAACACTTCCTGAGTTTTTTAATGATCCTCACTGAGAATGTCAACAAGACAATGCTTCATTTTCCATTGCAAATGAAACAAAAAACTGGTTTTATTCTCAGAATCTGATTATAAAATGACTTGATTGACAAGCATGTAGCCTAGATTTTAACTAAATAATAATTTTTTTTGGGATATCATATACAGTAAGGTGTATTCTAGTGCTAGTCGATGTTCTATAAAAGAACTCAAAAGATCATTAGATCAACAATTAAATTTACACATACCTTACGTCTTGTTACTACCCCATAAATTCATCATAGCAAACTTTATCATTCTTAGAGGATGAAAAGTGTTCAAATAATCATAACTCTACAGCACCAAAAGTGAAATAAATCTACGGCATCTACGTGTTAAAACGATCGCCTTGCATATTGTCTTTGCAAAAAGAAATTACAAGAAAAAAAGAATCTTGTTCCATCCTAACCTAAACAGTCATCAATAGAGATTACCTCGAAACAGTCGGACCCAATGCCAGAGTACAACAGCACTCCGTAGGTAAACAAAGAGACCATTTAGAGACAATCAACCAACTCCTTCACTTCAAAATATTCCGGGTCATCACATAGTAGAACAATCTCTTTAAAAACATTTAGGTTGACTATTCGTCAACAGGTTCTCAAATCCATTAGCAATGCCTTATAAACAACATCTCACTTCATACTGAACTTAAAAATCATTTAAAAAATTGGTTTGATAAAAGTTAATGACAAGTTTCCTAGAGAAAACTGAAGAAATGATTATTTTAATGCAGAGTTGACAATGGCATGCCTCTGTAAATTTTTAATAAGAATTCGAAAGTACTACAATAGAAGCAAGGTGAGTTTCTCGTCTTCATGCTACTGCGACATATGTAAGTACCCAGTGGTTAGATCAGATCTGCCACTCATGTCTTGAACATTCACAGTTTAATGTCTAGACGGTAATTTTGAACAACTGCTTTTTTCCACATTAAGTCTCAGACATGTACTTACTACTGTGTTTTAAGTTTAAAATAAAGTTTAGTTGTTGCCGAATGTGAGGTTATCGTTTGTGAATGCTGTCTTCTCGAAAATTGAAAGTCGAAGGGCTATGATTTTTTTTTAATACTTTTAATTCTCTAAAAGTTGAGAATATGTTATGATGAATTTATACGGTTATTGCGGGATAACCGAGCTCACCAAAATAACAAAATCAACATCACAATAAAAATTATTATTTTAGCAAAGTAGTTAGGAGTTTTATTCCATTCAAAAGAGATTTTCGATTCTCTTTTTTTATCTTTAAGGCATACTGACAGAACCAATATCTATTACTAATCAAAAGGAATGCCACTAAAGGGTTAAGAACATGTGCATATCATACAAAAGTTAAATCGAAATTAGATTAGAGACATCGATTAAAAACATCGTTCTATATATTCAAAGTTTCGAAATGGAACCTCTAATGAATTTTAACTCTTAATTAATTATCAACAAAGAAGTGAGGCTCGTGCTGCCATCTTTATGTCGTTATAAAAAATACATAAAAAATAAAGCAATAAATATTATCAATATGTTGTACCTAAATATATTTCTTTATGAAAATATTGAATAAAAGTAAATTCAACTGAACTCTACTTTAGAAAGATTAATCTTGTCAAAATACAAAAATTATTTAATGATAAAGTCACAATTTGTTGGTAGAAAGATCGCTCGTTTGATACCCATTCTAAACAAAATCTGCATTGTATGTAATTCTCGTATAAACTAAACCATTTTTTAATTTTTTAATATTCCAACATGTTATATATTCTTATCTTTTTGTTTATAGAAAAAGAGGATGATTGATTAAATTAATGTATCTTTTAAAGCTATACGATTAGCATTTTGAGATGAGCTTAATTTTCAATTAAAATCAATTGACGAAGACAATACCTGAGCCAAAATCTCGTCTCTAAGCTACTGCACCATAGCATGAAGAATGTATTTCCCCCTTGACGGGTTTAACTTGCTCTAAACCCGTAAACATGATAGCTTCAAGATAAAAGTGTCTGGAATCTTTGCAGTGTAGAAAGCGAGAATCGGTTACTAGATTACAGCAAACTCAAGGGAAGCTGTGGATTTTCACGTCAAATATTCCATTATCTAAATGTGTTTTGGACTTTAAAGTCCCTTCCAATTTAACATTTAAAATTAATCTTGTTAATGAATCATTTCACTTGTTGACAAAAGCTGGTGATAAAATAAATTGAGGTGTTTGGAACTCGAATGTAAACATTCTATCGGTCGAAGGTAACCACATTTCGCCACTGTCTTGGGATTTCGAAATTTGCAAATAAGTTAGTCACTGTCTTTTTTTCCACCAACCCCTTATCATACATTTTGTTTTCATGTAAACTAATTGATATAATTGGAAAAAAATATTTCGATTAAAATTAGAGACGAATTTGATTAGCCAACACTTTTATTTCATTTGATTAAACGCAGTTTTATTTAATTATATTTTTTCATGTTTGTAATGATAGAATTTGTATTTGATTTTCTATTTTGTGATTGTATTTGACTTTTCAATCCTTAATGAGTTTTTATATACACACATATATATATATATATATATATATATATATATATATATTGTCGGTGATAAAACACTTATTTAATATTTTATTATTTTAATTTACAGTTAATTAACAAATTTAATTAAATCTAGTGTTTATTCGAATAGTTACATCTGATAGTAAATTTGAAAAAAATATGATCTCAGTATTCATAATGCTTACAATAATAAATTATAAATTAAATTCTGAAAAGTAAAAAAATAATTCAAATGAAAAAATTCCGCATTTCAGTACGCTAATGAAAATTTGTTTTTAATAATGATTATTAAATTCAGTTTTAAATTATTATCAAAAATGTGTCCTTATTGTTTTATTTTCCAGGTGAATATTATCAGGAAGGAAATATGAATAATGGAATTCGACTTCTTTGAAGATTAATATTTACAGACAATTACCTCTTCTACTTCCGAGAAAAAAAGTTTGATTTTTCATAAACTGATCACTGAAAAATTAATCGGAACGCATCTTTTGAAGAAGGAATTGTATGTTCAAATGGTGTATTTTACAGATGTATTATAATTTGATACAAATTAATTGAATTGATTTGATAGCAATTTTGAATTGATTTGATAGCAATTTTGAATTGATACAAATCTGTAAAAATAATAAAACAACTATAAAAAAAACTCTAATAGAACCCATGATTGTGAAATCATGATAAGAAACAATAATAATATGAATACATAAAAAAATTCGTGCACCGTGAATATGAATAAAAGAAATCAGTTTTCCCCTAACCAGATTTCAGAATATCTGCTTTCTCTTTAACGACATAACCGCAATGTTTATCAAATTGTAAAGCAAAACTCTTGTCGGCCCAACCTACTCGAGAGGTGTAAGGGAAAGCTCTTTTCCTATTTGTAGGCTTGAAAGTGCATGCGAGCACGAAGTAAAACATTTGAATAATTATTGGCTCAAAGTTGACATTCGGCCAAACAAATTTTCAAAATCGAAGATTGAACCATTTGTTACTTATTGCACAAGATGATAAGAATGGCATTGAATATTCATTCTAATTATTATCTCAAGTTCACAGGACTTACATTTAAACTTGAAACCGATGTCGTTAAATAATTTATTATTTCATTTGGCAAACTAAAGGCAAAAACAATTAAGCTTATTTAGCACTCAATACAGCACAGCAAATAATAAATCGCGGTGAGTTACTTTAATAAATCTCCGGTAAGGAGCATTAATCTCATGAATTCTGTAATTCCCTTCTTTTGATTTTAGCAGATACTATACAATAAGGAATTGAGTGATAACTCGAATCAAAGAATGTTGTTTCGTACCATATACTGCATAAGTCTGTGAATTCGTGCTCAATCGATGAACATTCCTAAATTCTATATATTGCAAATGATATAAACCATATTTTGCAGCTTTACTTCATTTTATATATCTAGAGTACAAGCCTAAATGACGAAATCCTATTTTCGAACATAACCTTTGTGCTATAGTCATTTGTCAATTCCATAACCCATTATTCTGTGAAACCCAAGCACACATCAAACTGCAATTTTGAATCTGAAGCTCAGCGAATAGCTAGAGGACACGAAGTTCAAATATTTGACTACTTAGGAAGATAGTTCTCTCCCATCAATATGGAGGAAAAACGGCTCCCTCTGATAAATGAAACAGACATCGTAAATATAGAAGACATAACGGAAGAAATGAAATGTCTCTTGGCGTCTGAAAATATCACTCAATCATTCAAAGGTAAGAATATTTTCTTTTTCATACAATTATGTGTTATAAGGAAAAATTCCCAAGGTTCCAATGAAACATTCCTTTTCGTGATTATTATAAACCAATTAAATGCTGTTTTTTTACCATCAAGCGTGATTAAAAGGAGGATTCAAACAGAACAAATGTTGTCAAAAAAGAAAATGGCACGATATTTCAACTTATTCAGTGGACATAGGAACAATATAATTTTAGAACGCTAGTTCAAACGATATAACATAATTTTACTACATTATTCCAATAAACGCGATATAATTTATTACACTATTTCAATCAATGGGATATAATTTTATTGCATTAGTACAATGAATATAATATAATTTCACTGCACTTGTTCAATGAACACAATTTAATTCTACTGCACTAATTCAATCGGTAAAATATAATTTTAGTACAGTAGTTCAACATACTCAGTATAATTTTATTACAGTAGTTCAACAGACTCAGTATAATTTTATTACAGTAGTTCAACAGACACAGTATAATTTTATTACACTATTTCAATCAATGAGATATAATTTTACTACATTAATCCAATGGACACAATATAATTTCTTTACACTATCACACAATATAATTTCTCACGCTAGTCCAATAGAAGGAATATAATTTTACTACACTGGTTGAATGGTCACAATATAATTTCACAACACAAGTCCAATAAGCAGAATATAATTTTACTATACTAGTCGAATGAACATAATTTCATTTTACTACACTAGTCCAAAGAACACAGCTTAATTTTACTACACTAGTTAAATCGATACGATACAATTTCACTACATTATACCAACAGAGACAATATAATTTTACTATATCAGTTCAATTAAAACAATTTGAATATGTTAATTTAATCGGCTCAATATAATTTTACTATGCTAATCTAAAGGGAACAGTATATTTTATAACATTATAATTTTATTAGTTCAATAAACGCAATAAGATAATTTTACTGTATTAGTTCAATAGATACAATATAACTTTACAAATCAAGTCCAATGAATATAATACAGTTCAATTTTCCATTATATGTACTCATTACATTTCCGTCCGATTTAAGACTGAAGTGAGAATAATTTCATTAAAAAAAAATCAATCAAGAACGGAATAGTGAAGTGCCATAAAAAATTCTGACACCATTTTTGAATTGAAATTATCAAATGAGCAATGTTTTATAACATGGAAAACGTGGGAAGACACGTGATAGTCATCTCTCTTAAAAGAACGTATGAAATGTTCGCTAATGAGATGCCTCTACAAACTGATCGAACAGAAGGTTTTGCTTTTTTCAAGTTTTTTGTCTTTAGCAAACAACAACATATTCCATTTTTAGGCTTTAATTAATAAAATAATTTTAGAATGCGATATATATCCAGAAGGTCTAAATTACAAAATTTCCTACTGTCTTCCGATTTTTAACTAAACTATTTAAATATTCCCAATGATATAATAATGTTTACAATAAATATTCCATTTTAAAATTCCGAAAACCGTGCAAAACTATACATTTTAATATGAAATGCAGTGATATTAAAATTGAAATAAAGTTAAGTAAAAGAAATTAAATTTTTAAATTGTCCTTTTACATTTACCATCGTGATTCCTATATAAATTTACTTTTTTTTGTATTTTTTCGTTATTTCTACAAACTTTAATAAACAATATATTAGATTTAATGCATATAGAGTAAGTTAATTTGCTTAATAATAGAATCTGCAATTCCAGATCGGATTCAAGACCAAATTCCTTCGAGGATGTACCGTTTATGCACCTGATGTACGTCAAATCTGGTATTTTTCATTAAATTTGTTTATATAGCTTAAATACCTAACTCTAAGTGCTGCCTCTGATTCAACTTCGTCATCTGATTACTATTGGTAATCGCATGATGCACCAAATAACTTGCACGTGGTTTTCAAACAGTCGCTTCGTTGGTGTGGTGTGGAAGTTTGGAGGAAGGGTTGACAGTTTAAGTGCCATCCTAGTCATCTGACTGCTGTTCAAAATTACGAGAACCGTCCCCAAATAGTCCTAGTTTTGCTTTAAAAAACGAGGCGTTAATATTATTAAACCAAAAGAAACCAACACAAATAGTCGCTTATTTAATGTATAAAATCAGCAACTTTAAGTATATAAGCTGATTTTAATGTTGTCCATTTATACAAGAAAAATATATGTTATGCCTAAGAAGAAGTCAAATGATTTCGCTGTTAAAAAGAACAAAACAAGACTCTATGACAAATTTGTAGCTGTATTATCTTACCTGCTGCATAAATCCTTAATATTCTTGCATCATTTTTCTCTTGTGAAAGGAGGTCCAAATGACAGAGATTCCCTTGATAAAACAATTTATAGACAGTTTTTAGAATAAAAAGTACTGAATTCAAAAGAGTAGAAAGTAACTTAAATCTCGATCGCAATAGAGCACGAGCTATACAATGAAAAGATTGCTGATATCTGAGGATTTAAATCGTTCAATAATTTCAAAAAAACCTCTCAAATTTAATTTAAGCACATTTGCCTACCTTCTAAAATCTGGAAGAGTGAAGCATAGAACTTTTTGGAAATTTTCTCATATCTCGAACAATCTTCCCTGAATCTCCAAATCTCCCAAATAAGCATTCAAAAAAAGAAGCTAGAAGTTTTGTGTAAGTGCATGTTCTATATCACTTCCCTTAGTCGAATGTGCAATATCCTTATAATAGCTTATTTCATCAGTTTCTGAAACAACCTCTGTTCATATCTTTGTTTACTGTTGCAAGTAAAAGAAATATTAAGTCAAGAATCTACGACCAATTTCCATGATATAAAGTCACCAAAGGAGTACTGGCAGACGATCTAGCCACATGCAGAGCATGCATGCGGTTATGAAACAAACATTAATGGCTCTAAATGCCGGTTAGTTTTTCTGGAGTAAACAGAGGATTGCTGCCTCTGTTACCAAGAGTAATCCTATCCGGCATATATTACGGACACAGATAAATAATTAATCTTATTTCTGTATTGTGATCAAAATTTTACTTCTCATAGTTTCTTAAAAGAATTTAAAGTCTTCCAATTGTTTTGAATAACCTGATCCTACTTAATAGTCAGTATAAAAATCTGATGAAATCTATTTTAGTGTGTTTCTTCAATTTGTAGACAATAATGTTAACTTAAAATAAATGAATGGATTAGATCATAAACAACTATAAACATACTGTTGTTTATCTAGACAACCATCTTAATTTTTGACCTTGATGATTTGGCATTCTTGACGTCCACATCAAAGTAGATTTGAACCTATAATCTATTTAATATGATGAGCTAAGAAAATATAAAATATAGTATCACCATATGAAAGACACTTATTCACTCGAACAAGCAGAAATTTTCTATTTTGATACCTTCAAAGAAAGAGGTTAAAATCCTCATCCAATCCGCTTTCGTGCCTCATAGATTCTTCCATGCACTTGGAGGGTTATCTGATTAGGCTGATGTTTCTTATCTGGAGAAGTGAGGCCCCAGAAAAAAATTTGCTTATCTTCTCTACAAGAAATGTAATCCTATACCATACACTTAGTAAACAGCATGAAATATTTTACGGGGATGATACTTCTTGAGCCTTTGTTTCCGAAGTCCCCTGAATGTGATTTAGGTGGTTTAGTGGAAACCCTTCCAGATGTAGCTTTTATCGAGGGTGCTTCAAGCTGCGCATGCAGATTCAATTTTTTGGAAACGGATTCAATTTGCTCGGAAAACAATCTGTTGGCCACCCGGAAATATACCATTTCAACTTATAGAGAGAATCTTACTGATTTATGCTCGAATTTTCAGAAGACTTCCTATTGTTTTCACTGTAATTTTCTAAGCTTTTACCCTTAAAATTTCTATGCTATTTTTAGCTTGCATATGTCTCTTTTAAATCCATATTGGAAGAAATATCGAAATTTTGTTTGAAAGATTTTTTTCTTCTATGTAGAATGAATAGTAATTCAACCGAATCTAGCAGCTGTTATGTTGCAAAATACCTTAGGTTATTTGTCATAGATATTTTTACTTTCTCGCATTGGAAATATACAAAGAGAAAGCCTTTTAATCGGATAAAAATAAGAAGACGAGATTTTGATGGATGTCCATGTTTCAGACCTGCCTCTTTCCGAAAAACATATTTTTAGCATCATCTCTGTCTGTGAATACGGTACTCAAAATGTTTTGAACTAGACAATTGAAATTTGGTATTGTGCCTATGCACTAAACTTGCAGATTTCTGTCAAATTAAGAGCGAAATTGATACGTAGGAAGCTTGTCTGTCCATCTGTCCGAATATTTGTATTAAATGGATAAAATCTGCTAAGCAAATTTAGTTTTTGTAGAATTTTAAGCCAAACATTCCAGAAATCTGGCCTTCTCTTCGTTTTTACGTTCTAAAGCATGTGAATGTGATAATAATCGACTTAGCCACTTAGATAAATAAAATATGATATGTGATCTTTTTAATAAAATTTCGGTTTGCTGTCATATTTTTATGTCATTCGATTGGAAAAGAGATGTCTAAAATATATATTCGGTTTGCTTTATTTATTCTAAGGTAAAGAATTCTCTCTTGTAAGAACTTAGAAAATAAAACTCTGAGCACTCATGGCATGCACAGTTTTATCCATTGCTCTTTAATAAAACCGTTATTAAAGAGCAATGACGTTTTCAGTAGACTACTCCATCTAGTCTTTTTACTTAATTAGTTTGAATCTGTTAAATGGAATTACTCATTGTTAATGACATTCAAAAATCAGTATTTCTTGGAAATAGGACTGACTTATTAAAGAAAGCATTTTTTGATATGAGTACATATTTACATCCGTATTCATATTAAAAAACTTTCTCTATTTAAAGAGTCCATTAACGAAAATTGGAATTTTAATTAAAATTCGACTAATAAAAGATTAAATTTAAATTTAACCTTTTATTATAGAATGTTTTTTAGAAATGTTATTTATTTTAATTAATTTCTTCTTTTATGGTTTATAGTTATAATTCATTTTTATAAATATTAAAAACATTGAAATGTTTCCTCAAATTTCTTATTAGTAGAGGCTAAGCAATGGAATCTAAATTTTCTCGTTGAAACAATTAACTAATGACTAAGATGTACTAATATTAAATGTCGTCCAGAATATATATGTGTTGAAATTTCAGAATTGTGGCAAAGTAGAAAGCAAATAAAGAATTTATTAAAATATTCCATATTTGAAAAAAGGAAACAAATTAAGTTAAATAAAAAATGTTCAAAAATGTAGTATTTGCGCCGAAAAACTCATTTTACAACATTATGAAAGTCAGAAGTATTCTAAATACAATTCAAATTAATTAATAATAATAATAACGCATCCATTCATGACATAATTACAGTATAGAAATCTGGTCAACTTTCTGTCCCATTCTGAAATTTAGTTCTCTCAAGGAAACTCAAAAGTCAAGTAGATATAAAAGTAACAAGGAAACAAAAACATTTTATAAAATGGATAGCTTACTTAACATGTCACAATTCATTATCTTACTGCTAATTGAGCTGATTTTGCTGAAATTAGAATGAAGAAATATTTCGCAGTTTCATTTGCAGTTCACAATCTGTTTTTCTGCATTTATAATCAGAATTAAGAGATAAACTTAATTTCTTTTGGAAGAAACTTTTTCATGGTCTGAAGATAATATTCACTTTTAACAGTAAATTTAATTTAACGTAACGTAAATTTTATTTAGTTCTCGGGTACTGACCTTTATGATTTTATCCCTTTCTAAGACCGTGGGAAGTATGCTTCCCACCAAATTTATCAATCTTTGTATGAAATTATGTAGGTCGGCATAAGATCTGACAATTTTTTTTAGTAAGTCAGAAACTTAGATGCTTCAGTTCTTTATCTCAAACAAAATGATGTGTCTTGATTTGTTACTTAATTATTAATTAATCAATCAAATTAAATTTATCTAATAAGCTAAATGAATCCCTTTTCTTATTCTAATTTCAAGCCTAAAAATATTTTAACATAATATGACTAGAAAAAAATGGCCCTTTAAAGGGTTAATTGGTGGTTAAGTCACTTACTAAACTTTACCACTCACTTGTATCTTTATATTTATTCAAACTATTAAATTTAAAAACTAGCTGATAATAGTTTTTTGCCCTTGAAAATACTTATTTCTTTATGAATTTTTATTCAACTTTGAGAATCGTCAATATAAAATGATGAAAGAATTGGAATAGATAAATAAATGTCAAAAATTAATTTATTTATATTCAAAACTTCAATGAATTAAATAAATTCAAATTAATATTTATAATAATAATCTAAATTTTTTCGTAGCGTTAATAGAATGGAAATACATAGAGACAATGGAATCTACTTTTCTTCGCTTTCTTAAATTTAAAACTCTAAGAAAACTCGTCAAGTATATATTAGTGGAATTCAAATAAATAGTAGATTCTATATAAATGCTAGAATCGCATTAAAAGTTTGAGACATATGAAATTAAAAGTTAACTAAATTGTATGATTCCGAATAGAATCTCTTTAAACTGTAATTTTGTCCAAAGTGCTTTTAACACATTTTTAGAAATAGCTTTAACTCGGCCACCATGAAATGTTAAAATTCAGGTAGAGCTACATGGGTACTTGCATTTTAGTGTAGAAAACTTATGCTACATTGTTTCTTAAGAATATAATAAGAATGCTTATTTTCGTTTTTTAAGAAACGATGAATTTCTGGAAAGACAAACGGATTGCGAGTCGAATTGTTTATTTCCTGATTATACTATTTTATAAAATATCTAGTAAAATACTAGAGATGCTCTCTGCTATTTTTTTATCTAACACATATATCCCCCGGGGGGCACCTCGAATGAGGATGAGATACTTCCGGCATGGTGGTTGGATCTCACCACCCTGGAGGGAACACTAATAGGTGGGGGATCTAACTCCTCCCATCGATGACGGGACGTACTTCCTACGGGAAGGGTTGCACCGTGGCCGGTGATGATCCTCAGGACTCAACCACAGTTCCCGCAAATTGCTTTAGCGGCGGTCCGGTCATTCAGTTCTATGGTTTAAATCCGTGTGCCTTCGGGCGGGTCGGAGATTTAGATGGTTGACTTATCTAACACATACAAAGATAGCATTATAATATAGAAAAATCATGATAGGGTTTTTTTTTTTGTTCAATTTTCAATTTGGTTCAAAGCTATTGGTTCAGGAGTTCTATTCTCGATTCACTATATTTAGATTTCGTATGAATTCCTTACATTTCCTGATTTTTCTCATCTTGAGTTTTGAAACTTCTTACGAGATTTATTAATAATTATCTTGTCCTTTATTTAAAATACAGTGCTGGAATTGGATGAGTTATTCTTTAAATTCAATTTCTCATTCCAAATCCCTTATCTAAATGTAATGGGATTTGATCATCTGTGAATATTTCCTGCTTAATACCATTTCTCATGTTCTTATCTTTCAATCTTTTCCATTAAGATAGATGATTACGTTTAAAAGTCAAATTTTTGCGTAAGTATCGAATAATTTTTTTCAATTTATTTAATTTGTTAACAGGTTACTATGCAAAACCATTTGAATTTTGCTTCTGCTTTCATTTACATAATCGTTTGAATTTCGTTTCTGAGTTCATTTACATAATTGTTTGAATTTTGTTTCATAATGGTTTTGCATAATCTTCGCTTTAATGTCATTTTACATTTTAAATGCTTTTTTTTCTCAAACTCTTAATTTTGGTAAAAATTATATAAAATTCCTCATAAATTAAATTCTAAAGCATATTTCTTGCTAAAATTTGAATAAAAATATGCTGCAGCTTCTGAAGTACAGAGTAAGCAGTTGGTTCGTTTAATATACGATTTTACAAACATTTAATAGAAAATAAAAATTTCATGATATTTATAATTGAAATCCAGTATTTATCATATTTCTTAGTTCAAGAACTTAAGTAAGTCTTTTAAGTAATCTGTAAAATTTTGAAAGTATGATTTGATGAGCTTCCAAGCAGATTGCTTAACCCAAAGAAAGCGATATTTTCTTCCAAATTCCAAAATGCATTTGGCTCTTAACTGATAGTTTTCCTTCAAAGCTGTTCTTCAATATATTTTGAGCAAAATTTCTAAAGGAAACTATAACAGCATTTTATAACAGTTTTTGGAAAAGTTATCCTGAAAAGGATTGCATACCTAACAACTGATTCATTCGTCAAGCTTGAAAACGGTTTAATTTACTGAAAAACTCCGAATGACGAGTTTAGAAAAATCATAGAATTTTGCTTTTGTTTTTAAATTCAAACAGAATAAGAGCTTGTTTAAAAAGCAAGCAATATAATGTAAGTACGTGGCACGATATAGCCTTTGAGTTACGAAATCTGTCTGATCGTACAGAATACAATGAATTAAAAGATAGTTTTATTTTAATAACTCACATAAGTATTCTCTTTTCAGTTTCCAGTTTTTTTCCCGACTTACGAATATATATATATATTTTTCATTCATGGCACTAAAAATTTTTTCTACTTCAATCCCCCCACTATTTGTAGAAGTGTCCGATGTATAAGTAGCAGTCCTATACCATGGACATATAACATAATTTTTGAATAAAACAGCTTAATAAACTTGTGAATTGATTCTATTCCTTTCATTTTGGTTGAATTACAAGTGTTAATTTCATTTAGCAGAACTTCGAGCCAACAGGAAATGAATTTACCTTGCTATAGAAATAATAAATCGAAATACCACTGGAGGTACTGGATCAGAGGTGATCGTTCTTTGAATCAGGTCGAAATTACGATATGTCGGTGAGTGAATGAAATGCATGGTTAAAGTCCGCCCAGTGAAAAGGACTGTGATGCATGAGTAGCTAAGACGTACTCTTGGCCCTAGATGGCGCTATTGAAACAAGAGACACTAAAACTCGGCTTAACTTCTTAACCTATGATTTACGTTCCAAAAGTGTGAACCGAAAATGTAAACGAGATCACGAGGATTTCGAACCATTCCACGGTTCGTCAAACTGATCCTAAGTTGTACGTGCATGACTTATGGAACGTGAATACTATAAATAAGACACAACTGGAATAATTTTGTGGGATATTCGATAGGTAATTACAACCTGATATAATAATTGTGGTAGATATACAAAAGAACCATTATCGATCTCTAAAACTTAACATAATAATAATCATTCATCGTACTACGGGCTATGTCCGTAATATTTTACGTTTGGTCCGATCATCGTACTACAGTCTATGCTCATAGTAGTAGGTAAAGGGGTTAAAATTGTTGACTTAGTCAGCTGGCTTGTCTTTGACAAATGCCATAAGCAACAACAACATGATAAAGCAACAAACAAATTTTCCAATATCAAGATATTTTAATGTATAATGTATGATAAACAAAACTATTCATTTCAGTGTGAATTAATCAACATTTACTCATCGTATGTTAAAAATAAATAAAATATTTTGGAATGCTATTAGCATGCCCTTTAAATTCATCATAATTCACCCGAAAATATAATATTTCATTTCTAATTACCAATAACCTATTACGCATTTTAAATGAATTCTGAAAAGGATTGAATGTGTGATTACATTTACATCACATTAATTTGGATATCGACCTGATGCGTTGAATGCATTCCTAGTTTGATCTCTTTAACCAGATATTAAAAAGATTATTTAAATTAAATCTAGAAATGTATGTACTAATGCTCTTAACGTAGATCAGTGCAAATGTACTATTTTAAGAATGCAATATTCTCTACATAATGTAAATTCCAACAAGAAAATAGGTAACTATTATGCATAGTTCGATGTGATCATATTTTCTAAAAATAAATACGCACTTCCATTTTCCTAAAGCAATGTCTCAAAGTAAAGAGATTATTAAAGCACTCTTTGAAGTCTCATTTCTTCTTTGAAAGTTTAAAAGGTTAATACCAAATCCCTGCACTGATTTTAATTAGTTTATATTAATTAGACTTCAGCTTTTCTGCAGGAAATGGTTTCTAGGGGAATTATTTATTCATAATACTTTAGGATTTTTTTTTCCATTTTTTTCTTTTTTAATTTTGTTTTATTTTTTTATAAGTTATGGATGAAAATAAAGTTTCAACTTTTCTCTTGGTTTCCGTTTGCATCATTTGTATGCATGTTACACGTTATTAATACTATTTTTAGAAGTAATTACAAGTTACTTGAGTAATTTAATGAACTTTTAATTTCTCCAAAAGGGTGAATTTCAGATTAATTGGTTTCAAGATTTTGTAGTATTTAAAATAATGGATTATGACAAATATTAAATGCTTTAAAATAGAAAGAAGATCGACAAAAGTTACACTTTCTTATTCACTAATAAAAGTGTGTCTTAAAAACTTTTTAAATATAAAGCACCCTCTTCATATTCTTTACACTCTTTATAAGAATGTGTAAACATAATAGTATGGCATAAATGTTTAAGATAAAGCGTTTTTAGACGTTAAAGGTATATATTGAAATAAATTTTTGATATTATTTATTTCAGAATTCTGATGAAGACCAATCCCAAGACCGGAGCATTTTAAACTTGCACATCACAAAAGTTTGTTACGAGTTCTAAGTCCAGACAAAAAATGAAATGATAATCAATTTTATTTAAAGGAAAATTTAAGATGATATTTATTTCAAAAATTTTGATAAAATCTCTGAAGTCAAAATTTTAAATCTATTTCTTATAAATGTAGAAGCGTTCGAAGGAAGCGAAATAGTAAAAATTCAGTATCTTTCAGAGAGATTTCATTATATAATTGATCAATTATTTATGAAGCTATATATATATATATATATAAGTAACCAATTTAAAGTAAGAAATATTTTGAAAACGAAACGAAATAGTTTCGGAATCGCAACTAAAAATAATTTCTTATTCAAACTAAAACCAAAAAAAGGAACAGAAAAAACTTCATAGTATTCAGAGAGCGCAAATGCAGCTACTTCTAAAACACAGTGAATTGATACAAAAGTATTAAAATCATGTTTAATAGGAAAATCAAATTAAACCAAATAAAAAAAAATCCGACCTGAAGACTTTTTGAATGGTCACCCACAATCAGGGATTCAAAAAAAGGGATTTTTTCTGTGAGGGAATACAGACAAAAAGTCTAATAATGATTCCTCGTGACCCGAAAATCCCCTGAAATGAGGCCTAAGAGATATACCATTTTAAAGAAAGGACAATACAATACAACAAATTAGAAGAAAATAACCACTAATCGGTAAAAACACAAAACTAACAAGCTAAAACACAACCATTATTTTAAAAACACAAAGCTAACTTATTAAAGGTAAATAATGATTGTAGTCTCCCAGCGCCATCTATTAAATGATCTAATATGCAAGGACAGTTCTATTTTTATTTTAGGTAAAGTATTAATCCCAAACCATATCTTGTTTAATTAAAAAGTTGATATTACAGTAATTTTTAGGAAATTCATTTTTAATTAAATTTTTAATGAGTTTATTTGATGCATCAATATAGCAATTTTTGTTATTGCAAACCCTTTTGATCCTGTTAACTTGTGAGAAAATTAGATTTTTGAAAATTTTAGTGTTTAGATTTGAATGATAGTTACATAGTTTTGTAATTTTAAAGTTGAATTTATCTCTTTTATCGTAGATACCAACTATTATTTTATAACTAGCAATTTCGATTTTTAAATCCAGAAAGGTAGCCTCAAGTTGATTTTTATTTGTTTCTGTTAGAATTAAATCTTTTGGATAGCAATTGGTAACAATATTAGTATTGTTTAAGTTTAGTAAAAGTAGGTCATCAATATACCTCCACCCGTTTATTAAATTATATTTATGTATTTTATTCTCATAGTAATGTAGGAAAATATTAGCTAAAGCACTTGAGAAGCTGTTCCCATTGGAATGCCCTTTACTTGTTTATAAAAATGGATTCCATTAAAAATCCAATTTTCAGTAATATTAAAATTACATAACTCTAGCCAGTTATTTTTGGGAATAACATCTTCATTGTAATATTCATCATATAAAAGGGTACTGACCTTTATTAATTTTTCATGAGGTAGATTGGTGTATAAATTTTCGAAATCATAAGTATTAATATTATTAATAAAATTGACCCTTGAAAAATCTTCAGGCCGGATTCTTTTTTATTTGGTTTAATTTGATTTTCATATTATTTCCTATTAAACTTGATTTTAATACTTTTGTGTATATATATATATATATCGTAAAAGGAAAAATTATAATTTCCTTTAAAAATAGTGGCTGTGTAGAATCGTGACGCGAACATATAATCTTTCTATAAGAAAACATAAACTTTAGCAACAGCCAATCATATCTTCATAAATTATAGACAACGTCACTCCAACGGTGTCTTTCCAATATATATTATCCAGCTATTTTAACCTTATACAACTGAAATTAAAAATTGCAAAATGCAGAGTCTTTCAATAGTTCTTCGTAAAAGATAAAAAATTATATGTTTCTTGGTTAATAAAAATTTTGATAAGATGAAAAATAATGAAACTAACAATAATTTATTACCTATGAAAAAATACTAAATATTTTGCACAAATAAGGAAATAATATTCAGAATGACTAACTTAAAGTTGTATGGTACAATTCAAACAATTAACTGTAGTAGATAACACATAATTTTTTTCCGATTTTTTTCAAACACATATCTTCACCAGTTTCACACTAGGTAATATTCAGGCCAGATTCCTGACAGTACACAATATATTAACTAACACCAGGTGTTTTTGAAGACATGTACTAAAATTGCACAGAATGATGTGTAGGGCGAGTGTTGCTAAAATTGA
Source organism: Argiope aurantia (assembly GCA_026543865.1). Classification (NCBI taxonomy): domain Eukaryota; kingdom Metazoa; phylum Arthropoda; class Arachnida; order Araneae; family Araneidae; genus Argiope; species Argiope aurantia. The sequence goes on along the minus strand of JAPMOR010105720.1, from coordinate 102,427 downwards.
GAATTTAATTTCGTAAAATTTGTAATAAATGCAAAGCTAATCAAAAGTAAGATCAGTGTTCGCAAAAGAATTGTAAAGCATGTGAAGCCAATTTTTAGTGAGAATCAGTCACAGGTCCCTATCTATGCTATCCCCTATCTGAAATGAACTTGTATGTCTTATCGGATTTTGTGAGAAATTAAATAAATTGGAAAGGACTGTCATATGATGCTATAAAGGATAAATCTTGGTTCATTCATAAAGTAGGACATTTCTTTGTCTGACTTAAATATTCTAAATTAGTTTATAGTTTGAATACCGTCTCCAATATCCTTAAATGTATTTAATGCAAAATATATTTTGGAATCATAAAAGATATGTTGCAAATTCTATTAATATTATTCCAATTATTTAAATAAAAGTTAACTAAATTAATTAATTAATTAAATTTAAAAAGCACAAGTACTCTAAGGCATTTAATTCCAACTTTTGAAATAAACTAAGCTACATATAAGAATAGCTATTAATAATTTAATTTAAAAAATTATAATTCAGTTTCGTAATTCTGAAATTATAAACTGTTCTCTGTACTTCACAAAGGACACTCAGATGAATTTTTCATAACTTTTTATAAAAATAAAAAAACTGATTCAATAAACATTGAAAGAAATCTGAATTAACAACATACATAATATGTTCTATGAGGATATTAGATTTATTGTTTTATCTTTATAAGCAAACCATCGTCCATCAATTCTGAATTTTTTCATCAGTTTGAATTAACATTCAATTGTTTGCATCGACGATGGTATATTTTTAAAAATTTGTAATCATAATTTTGAATAATAAAAATGAATTCCGTTTTTTTCGTTGACAAAGCAATTAAATTGTACACTTTACTATATTAATAAATTTAATTAGAAATTTCTTAACTTTAGCCTTGGTTTTTAAAAAAAAATGTTGTAACATTCACTCCTTTTTTTTTGTGTTCTTTCTAGCAATCATAACTATTAGATAAAAAAAATTAGGAATAGAAAAGAATATATTTAGAAATTGAAAGAGAGTACTTAAGAAGGTAGTATCAATAAAATAACTATCCTATAAGAGTAATAAACATTGACATTCATTAGGATGACTCCGTATCCTTGAAATAGGATCAATACTTTCTAGGTATGTTAAAATAAAAATATATTTATCACATTTATGCCTTTAATTAATGCTTTTTTTAAAAAAAAAACTCTGTATTTTATTAATTATGATTCTTTGTTTTTAAATTTGAGTATGTGATTGTATTTTTAAAAAATAAAAACCCTTTCTTTTAATTCAATTTAATTCCACAAGTAATTGTGATCTTGTAAAGTTCAACTGAAATAGCTGATATTATTTCCAACTACACACATAAATAATGCAGAAACGATAATTTTTCCTTTTCTTCAACACGAACACTCGCAACAGTACTAAACAAGATAATGAACTGCGACGTTAGTAAGATGAAATGGAAATTACGTAAAATTGACGAGTTCCTCCTATTCAGCGAATAAATAAGATTGTATTTTATGATATCAAAAATAAATCTTGCTGAGATTTATTTATTCAATCAAAGTTACCCTTCTTATGTAATTACTGTACATATGAAAAACTCCAAATACTTAAAAAAAAGTCTGAATTATAAAAATAACTCATAATCTTAAAATATCTTTTCCGGTTGTATCTTCGATAAATAGGACCTGATACAAGAAGATTCCCATTTTGTTTCTCTAGACAAAATATTATGCAATTGTTACTCATACTGGCAAAAACAATTGCTTAGAATTGAAGTAATTGTTAATTTATTATGATTATTACTACTAGAGTCCCTTGACGACCAGTCGGTACGTCGGGAATATTAAGATTCAATTAATTTTCTTTTTCATAAGTTAAAGCACAAGATTCCCCTAAGAATATATTTTTAATATCAAATGTGGTCTGGTGATAAGGCATTGGCTTCAGAACTAGAGGATTTCAGGTTCGAGACCCGATTCCACCTTAGAACCTCCGTGTACGCGAGTCTGGTTCTCGTTAAATTCATCGAGGCCAAACGTCCTTCCCCTGATGTGGTGCGGAAGTTTGGAGGGGGAGGGCAGCTCAGGTGTCATCCCCATCATCTGACCGCTGTTCAGAATTACGAGGTCCGTCCCAAAATAGCTCTAGTGTTGTTTTAAAAGGGGACGCTAATATAACTAAACTAAAATTGCTCAGTAAATTGCAATAATTGTTTAATCTTTTTATTATTATTACTAGAGGTCTTTGGCGACGAGCCGGTAATATTGTGATTCAATTAATATTCTTTTGCATAACTTAATATCCATGATTTCCAGAAGAATATATTTTTAAACATCAAATGATAGACAATGAAGCCGTGTTATTTCAATAGCCTTATACTTGTTCTTTACATTGTGTATGAGAGCCGTCTCGCTAAATAAAATCCCGTGATATCATAGTGCTATTGAAAGTATAACTGATCAAGTACTTCATCATCTAACTTCACTTTCTTATTCATTGTAAACATTGAAGAGGTGGAAACAGAATATTTCTTTCTTGTTTATCAATATTGGAAGAAAGCATTTTTGATAAATTGTCAAAATTCAGAAAAAGAAATTACCTTAAAATTGCGCAACACAAACTGAAGTCATTAAAATAAGATTTTTTAATGGTTCTTTTTAAACATGGGTGTAAAAATCAGTTCTATTCTAAAATATTTATAACAGTTCTCGAGGAAAGATACCTAAAGTCGTGAATAATTTTTAATTAATTAATATTCAAATAAAAATATCAAACACATTATTATTAGATGCATATTTCAAACCTCCGAAGTATACCTGTACCAAATTGAGTAAATCCAAATCTCACCTGTCTATCCTATAGAACGTCAAACCACACATGTACTTATCCTTTATTAATAGTAGAGAAAACCAACTCCAGTGTCAATCTAGCAGTCAATCTTGTTTATGCTCTACATTCTTTATTAATATCACTTATTTAACTTCTGAGTGATATATATCCAACTATATGTTAAGTTAATTTCACTATCATTCCATTTACCCTTCGTATCTGTTGTGGATTGCTCTGATGAGTGAGACCACTTTACATGGAAGTGAGCACGTCACGACGTACATTCTCTTTGATTGTATCCGATGAAGGTATTTTTATGTTGTTGTGTTTGTTTTTTCTCTGTGTCCGTATGGTCGGTCACGGGGGCCTAGTGATAAGTTCTCGGCTTCGGAGCCAGATAGTTTCGGGTTCGAGACGCAATTCCTCGCAAGAACCGTCGTGTAAGCAGGTCTAGTGAACGTTAAATTAGTCGGCGCTAGTCCTCCTGCTGGTGTGGTGTGGAAATTTGGGAAGAGAGGTTCCAACTCAGGTTTATCCTCTTCAGCTGACAGCGGTTCAAAATTACGATGTCCGTCCCAAAATAGCCCTAGTGTAGCTTTCAAACGGGATGTTAATATAACAAAAAGAAATGTGTCCGTATGTCTAAATAAAGGACTTCAACTTACCTACAAGGTACCTTATGAATTGACACTGAACATAATGGTTCTCTAATAATAACTAACGCTATATAACTTCCTTGACGGTGTATCTGCTCTTAAATAAAGCTGGGAAAAGATAACAAAGTGTGATTAAAAAAATAATCAGACTGCTTATATCACAGTGAAACGACAAATAAACCAAAAACAAACGGCACTGCAATGTAAACTTATTCTCTCTCTCTCTCTCTCTCTCTCTCTCTCTCTCTCTCTCTCTCTCTCTCTCTCTCTCTCTCTATGTGCGTGTGTGTGTTACCTATTAATGCTGGTAGACGTAGATGAAAGATTCTGTGGTATTCACAGCACGAAGCTCTGTTACTCACGATCAGTGATGGTGAGTTCTGGGTTGGTAGATTCGCTGGAGTGGATGAAGTCTGAGGCTTGAGTGGAAACTTGGTCCGGTGTTGGAGTGTATGTAGTCTTAGGTAGGCAGAATCTTTGGTCAAATCCGGTGGATCTTCCATAGGAGGGGCGAGGCTTCTGGGATGGAGTGGAGATGAGAGGACTGATTTGAGAGTATAAGTAAAATTTAGTTACATTGAAGAAGGATTAGTTTGGGTCTTTTGCTATTTGGGTTTGGTTGATAAATGTCTGTCTTTTATTGCAGCGTTATAAATTTGAAATATGTCATGAAAAAATTTTCTGCAATGCTTTTAATGAAATCTTTTATTGAGGGGATATTAAGGGCTCGTCTTATATCGCAGTTTCTCATGAACCATCACGATTTTGTTATTTGTCTAAGGATTATATTTTGGCACCTGTCTATGATGTTTATGTTGGAGTTTGCTGCGTATGTCCTAATTGGGCATTCATTCCCCAGAATTCTTCTTTTCCTCTACGCATAGTTTTAAAATGATGGATATTTACAAAAAAAACATGGTAACACAAAAATAAAAGCTGAACGTACCTAAATTCGGAAAAATATAAAAAAGAAATGGCAAATAAAGTGAAAAAAAAACACTATCTCGCATTAGAAAGAACAAAGAGAAAAAAAAATGTCGGAATTAATCTATGATGTCCCACCGTAACAATTACTTGCTATCAACCGAAAAGCATTTCTCAGCCTTTCTACGCATGCGCTGCCTACTGGCTCTCTTATAACTAGTCGAGTGTAAACCTGGCATAAGTTTCAACACATACAGTCCGTTTCATTCCGTTGTAATAGTAAAAAAGATTTTTTCATACACGAGGCATCGAGGGGGGAAAATGCTAAATGTTTGGAAGTAGCAATATGTTAACATGAAATTTGATTTTAAATTTTGAAAGTTAAAGACGGCATTTATTCATTACTATAAAACAACTTTATGGAGATTAGACATGTGTACAAGTTTCTGACTGATCTAAAAGATTTCGAAACGGTCGGCAAGAGGCTGTCGTTGACCTATGCCCTGGTCGACCCATTTCGGCAAATTGCTTCCGATCAATCTTGCACTTTGATTGAGCACTTGAAGATCGTGCAGTCAACCAGCAATATTACAGAAATGTCCTAATTATTCTTCACAAGAAATGAAAAAAAAGGCTTTTTTCTTTAGAATATAACATTCATAACTTCTTCCCTTAATATAAAAACTTTCCATCATTCCTCGTTAATCTTTTTTTTCCATATAATTTTCTGTTTATTCCCAAAATTTTTACAGAGTTTTATCAGCGTAATGTGTATGTGTGCATTAATCAACAACCTAGTCCCATGTTTCAGAATGAGGAAATGCGAAAAGGATCCTTTTTAATTCCAGTAATGCAATTCAGTTCAAAAGTTTTGCACATTGCACACACTTTTCATATATATGAAAGAAATTGAGCTGTAAATATAAATATATTTTAAGTTATTTTCCTTCAAAAATCAGAAATGTTTGCTGTACACTATTTGTGTAATTAGCTATAATAATTCCATTAATGGATTATCTCGTTCAATTTCGTGTAAAAAATACTGTTAATTTGTTTAAGTATTATTTTAAAACTAAACTACTCCCCGAAGCTAGAAGAAAGGGTTTTAAAAACTGTTCCTTTGTAATTTATCACTTTAATAAAAAAAATTATGCCTGGAATTTCGTTAAGCCTCTATCATAAGACAATATTATATTTACTTAAATTTCATAAAAATTAGAACAATAAGAATTTTCTCAATTTTTAATTCTAAACAGGAAAATAAATTTTCTTTTAATTGAATAAGAAATTGCATTATGCATTGCTAAACAACCTAATATCATGTTTCAGTTCAGGGAAACGCAAGAAGTATACTTTTGCAAATGAAAATTCCAGCCTGTTTAATCATCATCCTTATAATAAATATAATTCCACAAATATTTAAGTGGATTAGTTAGAAGAATTGCGAAGCTACTCTCTGCTGTAAGTAGAAAACAAGAAATCTGAATTCCAAGAAAATATGTAGTATTTTCTTTTAATAAACATTGCTAGTTTTTTTATAGGGGGGGGGGGGGAGAAGGAAAGGAAGAAATGTGAAACAATAAATTCTTAGTAGAAGTATAAATCTCATCCAGTTATTACAAAAAAAAAATTCTTTCTTCAAGAAATGTATTAGATATATTACGTTTCGCTTCCAAGCCTATTTCCACCACAAAACTTAGCAATCTAGGTTTTATCCATTAGAAAAGAGCTTTATTATTATGTTCATATTTTGTTAGCATATTGTAGTTTGTAATCATGAAGTGATGAAATCTGGAAAGGTCATATATCCAATTTTCCGCTCCACGCCATGCCACTTTCGACTTGTTTTCACACTGGCGATCATTTTGACGTTGAATTATTGTAGTTTCTGGGAGTTGAAGATTACTAAATTATCGTTTTGAGTTTTTCAATATAGTTTAGTCTTTAAACTCAAGGCCTTTTTTAAACCTATTCACATATAAAATATATTTTAAATCATGCACACAATGTTGGTATTCCAAAAACGTTTTTGGAAGTGTTTAAGAGATTTCTTCCATTCATGCTTTGCAGAAATTATATTTTCTGTAAAATATAAGAAATCCCTACTTTCAATCAAAGGCGAAGAGTAAGAATGAGAGTGGGATGCCAGAAACATGCATGAAAATAAAACAATTATGTTTAAATTCAAGTCAAACTTCAAATAAGATCATTTTTTTTTCAAATAATTTAAATGCATTCTTTTCAGAATAAAGATTTTTTTTCAAAATAAAAATAAAATTTAGAAATGTAAATTATAAATGTTTTTTACATACTGTAACAAATGTAGTCATGGTCTAATAACAAAGAAGATCGGGCATTCCAGACATAATTTTATGAATAGATCTGATAACTCTGTAGGTCTGGTGAATGTTAAATAAATTGTACATCGTCTGGTAACTCGACAGAGATATATTTTGCGCCCACTTTCATTTCCAATTTGAATTTTTTTAATCTATCTCGAATATCTTAAAAGCTTGTTGTTAATTTATAAAACCAAATCATCAATGTACTTGCTCTGCTCTTATAATTTATAAAATTCTATCCCTTGTACCGAAATTATCTTCAAATAATGGTGTCACAGTGGTCTGATAGTAAAATTGCGGGCTTTGAGATCTTAGAATTCCATGGTCGAGACCCGATTTCAAGGAAGAACAATCGTGCTAATGGACTTGGAGAACGCTAAACCCATTGAAGCTAAATGTCTCCTATCAGTGTGGCCAAACGGCCTAAAGAATGATCCATCAGCTCAGGCGTCCTCTTCGTCATCTGACCACAGTTTAAAATAACAAAATCCGTCCCAAAATAGTCCTAGCATTGCTTGAGAAGCAAAAGAAACTAAATGTACTTTTTCCAGATCAAATATCTAAATTTTTAAATAAGTTGAATCAGACACACATTTATTAAATTACTGAACAGAAACATTTTATATTTATTTATTTTAATATTATTTTATGAATATATTATTTTAGCCATTAAATTCTAATTAATTATTCTAAATATTATGGAATCTCGTTATTGTTTTTTTCTCTAAAATTCAATACCAGGTGGTGTCTTTCAAATGAATCTAAACTAAACTTTTTCGATAATTTGAAAATTAAATTCTGGAAACTTGAAGATATTGTGTTAACAACGGGAACAAACATTTGTAAAAAATTTTGTAACTGAAGTACATAATAACGCATGTGAAAAATTAGTTTACAAACTCTATCCTCGCAAATGTAAAAGAAATCAAATTAAAGTGTCTAAAAAATTAAAAAATTAAACCTTTTAAATTTGAAATTAAATTTTATGTATTTAATTACTAAAGAGATATAATTCCAAATATAAAAAATAAAACTTTTCTTATAAGAATCAATTTAAAGCAAATTAAAACTGGTTAAATACCATCCATCAAGTCTTGATATTTTTAATTTAAAAATCCTTAGTACGCTGACATATTTTACTTCAGTATCAAGAGGATTATTTTCATATCGGCGAGCAAACAACCTTAATTCACAGGTGTTAATAGTTACAAAACATTCTTTAGGCACATATCATCGGAGATTAAACCCTTAAGACATGAACTAATATTTGATTGATGCACTTGCTAAGTATCAGAATTATTTCTTGAGCACCTGACATTCTGAAAATGAGATGGATATCGATTTCTTGTCATGACAATAAAAAAAATTAATCTTAAACCCTTTTATTTCAACATAACTTATCAGAAGGGGATAATTTAAGCAGAAAAATCAATGGGATCAAAATAAAAACCAAGAACAGATTTAGTAAAGAACAGCGTCGATACACCGAACATCAATAATCTGTATGTAAGGAAAAGGAAATATTTTTATTCTAAGCAATATTTTAGTCTAAAACAATTCTTGAATTTCAGTTATGAAGAAAAAGCTAAAAAGTTTTTCGGTTATTTTTATATTAAATGTACTATTGAATAAAAGATATCATACTTTATTAAACGATTTTAGTTAATTTGATATATTTCAAGCTTCTAAATTATGAATTTTTTATCGATTTTTTTCTCTTTTCTTGATGCATTTAATATTTCAAATGTTGTAAAATTGTGCGTTGTCATTGATAATACACTATTTTAATGTTCTCAGAACTTAATTATTTATGAAGTAATATTGTCGCGTAGATGCAGTTAGCGTAGATAAACCGATCGTTCATTAAAGTCAAAGATAATACTCGCTAATCTCAACTCAAGACTCTATTCAAGGAACTAACCCTTACATCTGTTTTTATCCACAAGACGAAATGACTCGAATCTTCCATATTTAGAAAGATACAGAAATTGAAAGAACATTCTGGAACAAACGAGAAATAACAGTAAGTAAATCAATAACAAAACAATTCTTAGGCAACTTGCCTGTAGTTCTAAGGCAACTAAACAATTCTAAGGCAAATTGCGAACTATCGTTTTCAGTACATAGCATTCTACCACTGATTCATTCAGCCCGCGCCAAAATAGAGCAAGTTTCGTTACAATATATTATTCCATAAAAATGCATCATTTGAAACTAAACTAAATTAAACTGAAAAATTTGAAAATACTACCACTTGAAATTAAGTTAATTAAATCATTTGCGAAAGCATCGAATTCGAAAAGATTAAAACCTTTCCGCTATATTTATTTACTTAAGTAACGAAACTTACTCTTTTCTTTATAATATGATTCGTCTTTCAAGTTTTTTTTTTAGTTTAACATTTATTTTCTAACACAATATCAATTTGATTTAACTCAGTAGTTACATAGATAAAATATAATCTAAACTGAAAGCAGCCAGGTCCAATAGCAACAGGCGATGCTCTGTTATATACGAAATGAAAGTTGGTGAATTTTTTAGTGAATGATGTCAACTTTATCGCAGAATAACTCTGAAATGGAATATTTTATTCGGTTATTGCAGCATCACTGACGTCTGCCTGTCAACTTTCTTCCCATGAGTCGTAAATATTACTCAAATTCTGCTGGAACGAACTCTCTCTAAGTGCTAATACTTCTATCCAATATTAGAAGCGGCGATGACTTCACATTAGACTCTCTTCCAGATGTTGCCATCACTTTAGAGATAATATCAGTTTTCTAATTAAATTTGTTCTTTAAAGGATGACAGATTCCATTTTCTCAAAGAGAATTCCATTTTCTTCGTAAAGAGAAATTATTACAATCGTCAAAAATATTGATACATTTTGGCATTCTGACCTTCTTTCGTTCAAAAAGAATTGAAATATGCTATCATAAATTTCAAGTTCATGTGAGAATATTACTTTTTTTAAGTAACGTGGTGTCAGTCCGACAGAAAAATCATCATGTTCTCACGTGATTTGTATTTCACAATCATCAACATTTAGAAAAGCGATGGCTTCTGAGAAACTAAATCAGTTTAAACCGGTTCAAACGATCACCTGACTATCAGATTACGCATGCATCGATATTTAGAAAACGATGGGTTTTTCTCATTTCAAAATCGTTCGATCTCCAAACTTTATTTTGTCAGCCAGAAAAATTGAAACTGAAATATTTAAAAAATTATATATATACCTCTCTTTGCTGTTTCCTGTTGATTCCGGTTTTCTTCTCTGTGCTTCTTCTGTTAATTTCTTACGGTCCTTTATCGGCCAGACAGGAGAATCGTGTGCAGGTAGACATTCGCGATAAGTTGTAACCATTTGTTGGTAATAAGTTATCAAATGTGTTAAGCTTTGGTATCATGTTCTAATAAAATTAAAAGCGAAAATTGATGCCTCAAAACCAATAAATCTCTAATTTTCTGCCCTTGCATTTGTGACTTGAAAACCTCCAAACCAAAACAACAACATCATGTTCTCATATGATAAAAAAGAAGTATAAAACAATTTTCTATTAATGTCTGCTTATAAAGACGATAAATCAGAAATACAATGACCTGGATGGGTGAAATTTGATATATTGCATTCAAATTTTCAGATATTGATGATGTGATATTTTTTATAAATTAAACTATTGAGTTTAAAAAATCGTTTAGAATTGTTTTGTCCTATATAGTATTTTAAACATCGTCAGAAACGTAAACGATGGAAAAATTTGATCATGAATTTTGAATGAATCTTATGTTAGAGTGCTGATTCAGTAGAATACTCATTATGTTTTTTGATGAAATGTAAATTCCATTTTAAAATTACCGGCTTGAAAATGGAATAACTACCGGCTTGATAATGGAAAAAAATACATATAAACAAGTATTTTTTCAAGCTCTAAAAAATGGGAATTATCGCGGACGTTTTATCCATTATTAAGTTCGAAAACACCATTTTCGTAATTTTGTTGACTTTCGGTCTAAGCGTCTTTGAACATATTAATTTTAAAATGCATTGGGCTAATAAATGAACTGGCTATGTAATCTCTTATATGAAATGTCACCTCATAATTATCATATAACCTCATAATTAACACGGTTCAATCAAAAAGTTATTTTGTATTGGATAATTATTGTGTTTTTTTAAATATCTATTCAAAGAAAAATGTATGTAGATTCAAAAATAGGGTTTATTTAGACTCAGGAATATTCTAAAATGTGGAATTTGGTCAAAATCTCGAAATCAATTTTTTTGACAGTTGAAATACGTTCTGCTTATAAGATTATATGCAAACATATAGTTTGTGTACAAACTAGCTATTCTTGATAATTAGAGACATCAACACGTTTTAAATTATTTCTATCAATATATTATACTCCTTATTAAAATTAAACACTTATCAAAGAAGATACAGTTTTTATTATTCTTTTAATTATGCAAAAATCACGAATATTATAACTGTTAAATAAATTGATTGCATCAGGAAATTGATTTTGAAAAAAAGACATTGGTAACTTTGAAAGAAAATTTAGTTCGATATTTAAACTGTCTGTACTAAACCGAGCACCAGATAAAGCGGTCTTATAATCAAACACATCAACTGAAAGAAATTTATTTTTTTATGAACATAAATTGATTTCTGTTATTTTTAATCTTTCAGAAGATCAAGGATTCTGCAATGCAACTTGGGATGGACTGTCTTGCTGGCCTCCGGTCAGCGCTGGTTCGATTGCCTCGATTCCTTGTTTCTACGAATTTAATGGTGTGCTTTATGACACGCTAGGTATGAAAGCAATTTCTTATTGTAGACTTATTGCCAGAGATATAAGCTATATTGATTTTTAGATAAATTGTTTAGTCACAGCTTCGTAGCCATGATTGCAAGAAATTTTTTGAAATTAAAATCGTGTTATTTTAATTGTCTTACATACTCTGTGTATTTTGTAAATGAACTTTTCTAGTCCCATAACACCATAATGCTTTCAAAAATGTTTCGTCTATCTTCTGAATAACGCAATTTTGTAACTTGACGATTTTAGAATTTTATTAAAAAGAACGATTTTTGAATATTTAATAAAAAGATATTAAAATATTTAATTAGAAATTTTCGCAACTACCAATCAATGTAAACCTGCATTGAATATTGCATCTCAAACTTGTAAGTTTACATCAAATCATTCTGTGATTCTGTAATTTCTATTCAAAATTTACACAAAATTAGCAAATATTTTATTTTACGGATTGATTCTACAATGATTCAAAAGTGTAGCGCGTTACCGAAACAGAACGGGTCCTCTAATTAAATAATAAAAATAGTTAAACATTTAATATTCCCGATCTCAAATTAGAAAATCGTTTCCAAGATATAATAATGCCGCATTGAAAAGAATCAGTCCGACTCTTCATGGCCTAATGGTTATAGCACTGATATCATAATCAAGAGATTTTAAGTTCAATTCCCTCTAGAAACAATGCGATTCACAGTTTGTGTAAATATTTAATTCCTTGATTTTATGTTTTCCTTTATTTCGTGTTCCAGAAGATTCTGGACATTTCTTTAGTTTACCAGACAAGTGTTCTGGACTTTTCTTACTGTCTCCAGAAAAGTAATCTGAAACTTTCCCTTCTTGTATAAAAGCAGAAGATTTGTCAGTCACTGTGTTCAGAGTTCAGTTAATAAATTGGTTTAGCTCTACTTCTTGTGTGTGTCATTGAGTTTCACACTCAAGTACCTACGTGACAATAATATTTAAAATAATAAATTACAAGCAGAACTAAAAATAGAAAATAATTAAAAGAATTATTTACGTTTTAGTACATAAATAAAAATGTTTGATTAATTTATCATATTCAGTACTATACTCTATTAAATCTCTCATATAAAAACGAAACTGAATCCAAATTAATGTATAATTACAAAAGAAATTATAAAAATATTTAAATAGTGTATTGTCATCTGAAATATGTAACTATACAAAATTTTAAGCTCTTAATACATCAAGAAGGAAGTGACAAAACTATTAAAAATTTATATATAATATCATATCAGTCAAAAGAATGCATCCTATTTTAACATTTGAGTACGTGATGACTTTCTTTTCTTATTAGATTTATTAACATATTGTGATTGAATCCCATTCTCCACTTGAATTTATTATTATTTATTATATTTAACTATGTTTATAATTATTTAACAGTCAATTAACATTTACTTAGTCGAATATTATTTAACTCATGTGGTAGTACTGTATCCGCTATTATTATATATATCAGTACATATTGCTCACACATCAGTATAAATTAATACCAGCATATTCTGTTAACACCAATATTGATACTAGTATATATTGTTAGCACCAGTATATATTATTAATACTAGTATATATTGTTAACCCTAGTAAATAATATACTATAGTAACAGAGTAATATAGATATATAAATACATTTTAAAGCATACACAAATGAAAATAATTTTTTTCGAAAGCGAACTATAATGACAGCAGAAATATTTCTTAGACATAGCATCATTTAGTTACTGAAAAAATTGTAATCGTGTATCGTTTAGATAAGGCGCGACTAACGGAAAGTCAAGCTAAATAGAATTTTTCTCATTTCCAGGTTGGCCAAAATAATCTCGAATTGACAAAATATTTATATCAAGTAATGTAATTTTTCTTTATATTTCTGAATCCAGTCATCGCATCAGAAGCAAAAATAAATGATGTAATACATATTTAAATATGTCTCATCATCTTGCGTAATAAATACTGCAACTCTTATCATGGTGAATTATACAGTATCCTTTATTATTGTCAGTTAGCCTGCACTAATGAGGCCTTTAATTATGATTATCCATTCAGAAAGCAGCTGAACTTCCTCGTCTGTGAAACTGAACCATTCTCTAGAGCATAGGTTCCCAAAGTGGTCCAGGTGGACCCCCAGGGGTCCATAGGAGAGCACACGGGAAACGCAGACATGAAAAGAAAACAGGGGTTCACAAGTTGTAAGTGGTGGTCCACGAAAAATTTTCTGGTCTTCATAATAAAGAACAAAAATTTGGATTTACTTATCAACGTAGACAGGTAGTATCATTCACTAGGTAGGTACTCAAAAATATTCGATACAGTTCAAACACAGAATTGAATAGAACAATAGATAATAGTACAAGTGTACTATTATCTATTGTTCAAGTATTCAGAATACGCTCAGCATTTAAATACTCTGCATGATGACTTCAAAAATAGATTTAAAGATATTCTGACGATGGAAATACCACCATGGATCATAACCCCATTTGATGAAACGGAAGAGGCGAATGTGGTATTACAAGAGGAGCTACTTGAGCTCAGCACCAACGAGGAACTGAAGGTGAAATTTAAAAAAGGCTATCAAACATTTTGGCTGCAGGCAGAAATCCCCGAAAAATATCCTGGGCTGTGGGAAATTGCGAGAAAATTTTTGATAGCGTTTTCCTCATCATTTCTTGCCGAAAGAAGTTTTAGTGCCGTTACCAACCTGTTAACAAAAAAAGGAGTAGATTGAACATCACAAAACGGGGAGATTTGAGATTACTTCTTACGAAACTGAAACCAAATATTAATAATTTGCTGTCAATTCATCAAGTGCCTCCATCTCATTAAAAGCATGACTATTTTTTATTGTTGATTTACATTTCAGAGTTCATCGTTGATTTTTTGTAATAATAAATGTTTATAATTTTGTATAACCACAAGAATTATTTTAATAAATATTACACAAGAAAATGTGCTACTTTATTTTTCCTTCTTAACACCCCCAATTTAGGGTGAAATTTTGTAGGAGTTTTGGGAATGCAGTAGAAATGTAGCAGCAGGGGATCCACCAAAAATAGTAAAACTTTGAAAGCGGTCCACGAGAAAAAAAAGTTTGGGAACCTTTGCTCTAGAGTAACAAATCCGATAAGGAGACAATGTGTGGCTTTGGATTTCTGACAACAACATAAATAGCAGCAATCATTCGATTTCCGATTTTCATACAATATTATATATTGTTACAAACCTGCAATTCGGCTTCCCAGCATAGTTTGTTTCACTATCAGAAAGACTGTTTTAAAGTCATCATTATTGGACGGAGTCCGTGTTTCACATCGGAGGTCCCAGAGCTTGGCGACAAACTTGGCGACCATTTGGCAACTTTGGCGCCAAAATAGATTGTACCCGAAACTTCGAGAATTTTCCCGATCCGTCCAGTTGGAACAGAGATACGCCTCGAACGTTCCTGATTGGTTGAGACGCTTCTAGCCCCGCCTCGTGAGACCTATAAAAGGGGCTGCAGCTGCCAGAGCAGTCAAGTCAGTAGTCCGGTTCCGAGTCGGAGAAGTCCGTAGACGGAGCGGAGAAGTCCGAAGACGGAGCGGAGGAGTCGTAAGCGACGGTGAGCAGCGACGAAGTCAAGCTCGTGCTGAACTGAGCTGTGCGCTACTGTCTGCATTAGATTCTGGTTGTATGCTGCTGTTGTATGCTACACGTCTCGGCTGAAGATAGTCGTCTCTATGCTGTATATAGTTGTCGTTTTTGTGCTGTCCTATGTGTCTTCGTGTAAATAAACGTCGTTGTCTTTATTCTACTTCTGCCTGCTGATTGAGCGTTCTCCACACCATATAACTTCCACTATCCAAACGAACCCCTGTAAAATTACGTAACAATATTAAAAGATAGAAATAGTAAAATTGCTTTAGAGTCCTATTGTCCTGATTGGCTTAAAGCCCTTAAGGCTTCATCAGATTCTAAAACAATTTGAATAGTTTTGGACTTTTATACTTACAATATTTACCACGTAATCATTAACGAAAATATGTTTATCCTTCTCATTCAATTAATGAAAAATCGACTATTCAGAACCTCCATATCTCCAGCGTATTTTAAAGCATCATTGCCTGAAAGTAAAATGACATTGAGGATTTGGTATCTTTTAGAGGTATGGTAGGGACAGACGAATAACGGATTTTAAACTAACAGAATTTCCGTTATGAGAATTTTTTGCTTTATGAGAGATAAAAGGAGATAGCACTTAAAATACAACTCTGCCATCACTTGTTAGAAGTCAAGCAGACTCTGTTTATGTGTTCTTACCTGTAAGATGTTTTATTGATATTGTTACGGATAAATGAATTCCTTTGAAACTCGATAACGGGTTCGCTAGTAGTGCATATATGGTGTCACACAATCAAAAACAGCCTCAATAACAATTCACAACGTTTATTAACACGAATACACAGATGACAAAACACAGCCGAGACGTACACAAGCAATACACAGCAGCACACTTAGAACAAATAGCACCCCACGAGTAGTAATCGGTAGCAAAATACAAAACACAGCACAAAGTGCTCAGACAGAACATTGCAGGAGGAGAGAATCTTGCTAGTTATTCTCTAAGGTCTCTCCGAACGTCTGCTATTCTTCACTATCCCCTCTCTTCAGCTGTATCCAACTGCCGACTCACTACTAGACGACTGGCTACTCACACACACTTGTCTTCAAAATGAAGCTCACTGTACCAATTCTTAATTCACTAATTTTTTAAACTCCACTCACGCTTGCGCTTCCCTGGACTGGTTCAACGAATTCGTCATGGACTCACTATACAACTAGCTTCGGCTTCTATGGCCGGCCTTTTATACCTCCCTGAGCAGGGCAGAGAAGAACAATCAAGCATAATCACCTCCTACTGGTCCCATCATCAAAATTCCTGAACATTCTGATATCATCCATTTTGTCGCCAAAATCACCAAATTCGTTTACAAGTCGCCAAATAATCACAAAGTTTGTCACCAAACCCGGGGTCATTGATCTGGCATCCGATCAGCATTCAATAGAGCTGACCGTAAAACTATTTTTCCCACGAGGAAACTTGACGCATTTGGTTTAAAATCTCATCAACAGCTACTCTTAGTGTTTTAAATCTGTGCACCAAGTTTTTTGCATTTAGCTTTTCCACTTGGTAGTTATAGGGTTACCTTGCAATCGAACAGATAGACTATTTCTAACATCCGCACAGACAGGTTTCTTCAGAAAGGATCTCGTTCAAAATTTAATGAAAATGAATAACTTTGGTGTTAAGTCCAAATGGCGAATTTCATTTGTCTTGCTCAAAGCTTTTTTCAGTTTTCGTGCTCATAAATAGACAGGCGTAATTCCAAAAGTGTTTTTTGTTCTGGGATTAGAGGACATTTGAAATGTTCTGAGATTCATTAAAAGCTCGAGTTCAGTTGTTTTTTTTTTAACATTATAATACTTTCTCTCTATATACTTTGAATGCGAGATATTTAAAAACGCCAGCGAAAAAAATATTGTGTTTTATCAATAATTAAAATTTTAAATATATCATCAGAGAAGGTATATTGGTTTAATTTAAATCAATTTTAAATTAAATCAATTTAGAATTTAATTTAAATCAATTTTAAATTAAATTCTAATCTTATTAATATCACTGCTGATTTTTGTTTAGTGAGTCATTTTAATCGTTTGCAATAACTACATTTTCGATACGCCGTTCGAATATAATAAGATTATTTCGAATGTTAAATATCTGTACTATTTTAAAATATTCAGAATTCTTTGAAAACATTGTTGTTGTTTTTTTTAAATCTAGTTAAGCAATTATGTCATTTTCCAAATCTATGCTGTTTATATCCGATTATTTTCAATTATTATCTTATTTTTATCTCCATAAATGCGCTTTACTTTCTAATTTTTGCATTAAAGGTAATTATTCAATCGGAAAAATTGATTTGTTTGAAAAAAAATTCCACTCCTATGGAGGTATGATGTCTGTCCTATGATAAAAGATTTGAGTATTTTCTTTTATTCAAAAACTTAAGAGCAAAAGATTGGAGTAGAATTAAAGAAGTTTGTATTTTTAAATTCGATCACGTGAGGCTAAGAATTAACAGATATTTTAAAAAAAACACGAATCCCATGGGAAACTCTTTCGAATGGCACAGAATGTATAGAATTCAGATAAGCAGTACGGGAAACACGAAGGCATTATAATACATCGGATGAATAAAAATCGAATTTTTTTTTTGGAAAATAGTTTTAGTTTTAACCGAAGAACTTTTATTTGAATTGTTGTTGTTTTTAATGTTCCAATGCTGTTCTGTAGTAAGTGGTTGGACGCATAGAAATAAATACCTGTACATTTATCGATTTTGAAATATCTGCAAAACAATATTTTGCTTTCTTTTTTGAAGCAGAATAGAATTTCAACCAATTAATCGTAGTGCTGATTAAAACTTTTGATTTAGTTTATATTTTAATTAAAAAATTCAAAAGTCTAATTGTTTGATTTATTTATTTTAAAATAAAATATCGATTTATCTTATAATTTTGTTGAATAGTTTCGTAACAAATTTAATAACATAAATGAATAAAGCAGGGAAATGTTTTCAATTATTAATATAGAAATAATTAATCGATTTAATTTTATAAATATTGTAAAATTATTTAGATTTCATAAATATTTTAGAAATGTTCTAATTCAGTAAATAATTTCTTACTAATTAATTTAATCAACAAGCAATGCTAAATATTTATAACTGTTGCCATTTAAGTTAAATTTCCTTATTTATTCAAAAAAAATATTGCATTTCAGTGTTTACTAAGAAAGCTTCCAATTCGCGTAGAGAAAAAAAATTGAAAAAAATAACATTTTCGGTTTTTTTATGTTATGTTTTCATGAAAATGAAAAACAAGATGATTGAATAAAAAAAAAATTCTATTACGAAAAAGATTTAATTGTTATATAGAATTGCAATCATAAAAATATTTTTTAATTCGAATTAATAGAAA
Organism: Argiope aurantia; assembly: GCA_026543865.1. Taxonomy (NCBI): domain Eukaryota; kingdom Metazoa; phylum Arthropoda; class Arachnida; order Araneae; family Araneidae; genus Argiope; species Argiope aurantia. Next base: position 83,790 of record JAPMOR010105720.1, on the reverse strand, counting down.
GAAAGGGCCTAAAAACCTTTCAAAAACATATATGATTTTTTATTTTTTTATATACTTATTAACAATGAATATACGATTCCTGGATTCAGATAAATGGCGCAAAAAAATATAAATCTGTAATAAAATTTCAAATGGATCAAAAATATAATTGGAATTTTTCTAGCTCATTTACTGCAGATATCTGAGGCGTAATGAAAGAGCGTTTATTTTAAAATTTAATGTTCCAAAATATTCCATTGATATTATCCAAACGAATAAGAACAAATACCTGTATAGAGTTACGAATATGTAGCATTATTTTCCTGAAATATTAGTGTCATCACTGAAAGGCGATTTATAGATATTCTTAATGAGGGTTAGGTCAATGACCTTCGGCCTTAGAAACTTGGCGAATCGCCATCGAAATTGACGATAATAATTAAACTTTTGGCAAATATAAGTTTATTTATTATCGTCCTTACTAAGAACCGAGAGCCACAAAATCTTCTAGAAAATTCTATATCCTGTTAGGAATCTGTAAAAGGCGAATGCGAGAAACATTTCGATATTCTAAATCGAGTTTTTATGACTTCTTTTTTACCTACCCACTTCTGACACTAATTGTTGCGAAAATTATTGGTGTGTGTACAGTGAAAAAAGTTTGATTTTCTGAAACTAGAAAGCTCTCACAGAGTGTTATTGTTGTTTTTCCTGTCTGCTTATGTTCGATTTCTACGAGTGTCATTCTTTGAATATTTTCTATTGTACTTTTTATACACATGCTTCCCACGAAATAAAACACCGTTTTCTTTTATTATTTTTTTTATCTCAGTGTGTCAACCTGTTTTTACCATATATCCACCAGATAATTTCGTAACAATATTTACCGATATTAAAATATTTTCAAAGTGATAAGTTCCTTATCTCTTTCCCTTGTGAATTTTTCTTACTTGTATCATATCTTTATGTAAATTAGAAGCATTTCTGCATTAAATCAGAATTCAAATTATTTGTAGATTTCATTATATAAATGCAATTTACCTTTTTAAGTGTGCATACTATCTATCGTCTTAATTCGCTTTAACATAGTTCATTCAGTTGAACGTTCATGAACAAATTATTTTTGATTATTATTTTCCTCATCATTATTTTTAATCATAATTTCTAATGAAGAGAATCTTTTAATGGTGGTTTTGGATAATAGGTATTTACCATTTAATAGCGTAAAAAACCATATCGTTGTTAAAGGGTCAAATCGCTGAATACCATTTACGAAAGGCGGACTCGTGAAATCCTTATGAAAATTCAAAATTATTGATTTATCTTCCTTTCGAAAATAATGTTCATTTGCAATAGACAGCCTCTTCAGTTCAGATCGATATTTATTTCCATAAAACACGTTGAACGTTCAAAACAAAGCTATTGAGGCAGTAACTTTCGAAATGTTTCTTAAAGCAACAGGCTTTCCATTCAGACAGATCTGTCCTTCTTTGTATAGGATGTCTTGGATTCCCATTTAAAATTAAATTAAACACCTTTTCTCATGCGACTAATGAAACAGTATGCAACTCATGAGTTTGAAGTTCAAAAGAATGCTTCTTTAATTAAAATTTACGAAACTGACGAAGGAAAACAGGTACAAGTCGTCACAATTATAAGTAACAATTTTCGCAAGAAACCGCTCGAAATATATTATTTACAGCACCATAAAGTTGAATCGCGCCAGTACTTAGTCGCTTAATATTTTTCTGGATGCAAAACAAGAAAATGATAATGATTTGTTTTATAGAAACAATTTTAATAAATATTTAATATGTATAAAAATTGAATAATTTTTCCGGTTTTCACCTCGAATGCTTGATTTTGAATGAAACAATTCTCATTACTTAAATTTATATAATGGATAAAAAATCATATGAAACGAAACTCATCGTTATCATCTAAATCAAACTGCATTTTTCTTCTTCTGAAAATAATTAAAAGTAATGGCACTTAGAAATCTTAAGGAATTAAATTAAAAGATTAGTAGGATACTTAAGACTATAAAGTTAAAATATTTAATAATCTTAAAGTAATTGAAAAAATACATTCATATAATTAATGGTATTTCATAATAATTCATTTCGATTCTTCACGGCAGAAAAGCTATTATAAAAATCTACTTTCAATTTATTACCTTCCTGATATAGGATTTCATCAGAGAATATCCAGAAATAATGATAAATCTATATAAATAAAAGTAAATTTTTTTGCACACATTTTAATCAAATTTTTCTCTCAAAAGTTATAAAGCCTAACGAAGATTTTAGAAAACGTTTCGCAATAATTTATTAAATATTTTGTTAATTAAAAAATGTTCACGCTTATAGTTATTTTCATTACTCTAGGTGAAGCTATCTTTCATTTCTCTACATAAATAACAAACGAATCCTGGTAAAATATGTTAAGAGGAAAGTCGTAGATGATAAAAGAATCTGATATATTACTGTATTTTATATAAACGTACTATTGCATTATGAAAATGATATTTGAAGTTGTGTACATTATTATATTTTATACAAGCATAATTTAAAGTTTAAATGTATATGCAATTTGAAAAATACATTTATTTAGGTGGACGCTAACATTCCATCGAGTTTTAGAATGATATATGTTTTTACTTTCTCATATGTAAAACTAATACAACGTAGCTGTGAACATCAGATTTATTTGTGACAATTGAAATCATGTTTACTTTATATATGTGAGATAGGATTTAAGTTCCATTCGATGGCAACACGCAGTTACATCATTGTGCTTATATCTTCTCGCCCATTCGACAACTAGAGAAGAGAGGAGAGTTGGTAGGTGTTGACATTGTAGCTGTGTGATGTTTTGTTTTTTAATTAGTGTAAAAGACAGTAAGCTTTCTTGATTCTTTTTTTTTCAATTTTTTAACTGTTTTTTGTTTGTTTTTTGTTATAAATAATTTGTACTCCTTTTAATTTTTAATTAAAACTATTTTAGCTATTTTATCTTTCGCTTTCAATCGGCGTTGGGTACATATATTCTCACGCACATATATTCTTGTTATGCTTTAAGCACTATAATCAGCAAAAACAAGCGAATAGTAAGTCAGAAGTACTACTTAATCTAAAATGGTGCGTTTTTGTTGACGTACTAGAGATTTGTTTTATTTTCAAAAGCATTTTAAAACATTTTTTTTCAAAAACCTTCTTAATAACATGACTAAAATGCAACGAAATGACACAAATTTTAAATGCCTTGATGTCTTTTTTGTCTTTTTCGAAAATATTAAATTCATTTCTTATTTATTAATATTTGCCATCCAACATACAACCCTAAATAGGATTTAAAAGATTTGTTTAATTCAAGCTTGGATAATCAGATATTTATTTCAATTTGTAACAAGTTTGGATCTTACCTACGGATTATCTTCACGTAACGGAATGAAAGGCTTAGCGGATTCTCGATGTGTGTGAAAACTTGTGCATATCATTACTATACATTCATTTCGATTGAACGAGCTTTCAGCAAATCCTTCTTAAACGGAAAGTAGGTCACACCTGACCACAGGTTTAAAGTGCAAATCCTTGCCTTCAAATTCAGATGAATGCAAATTGTTCATAAATTGTTCATTTGTGTGTGTGTGTGTGTGTGTGTGTG
>JAPMOR010105720.1:58782-80135 GCA_026543865.1 Argiope aurantia | reverse complement strand
GTGTGTGTGTGTGTGTGTGTGTGTGTGTGTGTGTGTGTGTGTGTGTGTAAAATATATTATATTTTCATGATGAAAAAGAAGACTAAAGTGCATTAGCTATAGATTTAATTCTAAATTTAGGTGATAGTTTCAAAATTAAATAATTAAAAGACGCAGTTCCGAAAAATTCAGGTTGTGATAAAGTTCTGATAAAATTTTGAATGATAAAAGAAACAGATAAAAAAAACATTTATGCGGTAAAATAAAGGAAAAGAGTTGCTGTGGCAAAAGAAAGAGGGAGGAAGGGGTTGCTGTAGTAAAAAAAGAGCTACTGCAAGGGAGGAAAGAGTATATGTAGAAAAAAATAGAGAAAGAGCGTTAGGGTTTCAAAAATAAAATTAGATTACAAGTAATAACATTGTAATAATTACAGAATAGTGATAGTGCATATATTCTAATTTCTTGAATACTACTATTGAATTTCTTACATTAGAATACAAGAAATTGATCCATGATTTTGACCCTAAAAAAGTTGAAAAAAAGCAGTTAAGGTTATAAAAGTCACGAAAATGAAGTGGGTTAAGTATTTGGTCATTTTCTAAGAGACAGAGCTGAATTCATTGCTAAGAAGACTCGTGAAAGTGCTCGTGATTCTATTAAAGATTTGTTGCCAACTGATTGAAGATGAAAACGACAAGATTTTGATGACAGATTAATAGTTTGGTAGCTGTCATAATTTTTATTTTAAACTCAGAAATTTCTTTGTAATTTCTTAGTTTTTGAAAAGAATTGAAAAATAAATTTTCTTTCCTATTTTTTTAGGTCAAAATTAAAAGAAATGTGTAGATAGGAACAATAATTTTTACTCTTAAAATATTGCGACATTGAAAACTGAATGAAATTAGGGAAGCGCTGCATTTTGATAACATGGATATCCTATATAGAATATAGATATGTGATTTCCGTCCTCTGTTTCGCTTTGTCCTCTGTTTCGCTTTTTTCGCTTCGTCCTCTTTTCCGTCCTCTGTTCAAAGCTTTTTTGGCTTGGCCGTTGTATTTTGAAGACTTGGCCAATGTTCAGCAAAGGAAACCAAAGGATTCGAGCTGGAACCGCTCCTCTGATGGCCACAAATATCTTGCTGTTTCATATACAAGAGAATTACAACGTTTTCTGGTGCTTCTAACCAGACGAAAGCTTTTCATTAGCGAATTCAGTTTATATTGCTAACACGTGCAACTTCTGGATGAGTATTATTCCTAATGTTTTAGTCACTCAATGAATTCGGGGTTCTTTCTTCCTGAAATGAGAAAAAAATTAAATTTATATCATATTTCAAAACATTTATGAACAATTTCTGAAAGAATGATATTAAATTTTTGGTATGTGTATTTTGTAATGTCATTAAAATGTAAATTATTGCATCGATTAAAGCGCAAGATTATTTTTGACGAAATGTCATTGAGTTATAAAAATGATTCATTTAGCTTATGTTTTTTTCAGGATAATATTCATAGTAATGGCCTACTGTTTGTTAACAACATCAAGCATTATACATGATGGAAAAAAAATCTGATATGCTCCATAGAACAATCCTTTGACATAAAACTATCAAACTAGGCACTTAGGTAGCAAATGCTCATTAATAAAGAATATTTTAAATATTAAGTAAATATTTGTTTGAAAATGAGTAGAACTTTTTATCTTTTTTTTTCTTGAATACCATAAAAGCATATACTTATGCTAAAACAGTTCTTATACCAGTTTAAACTTCAAAAATAAATTCTTCAGAAATATTAATTTCATTTCTGTATGATTTTTATTCTTGTATTAATTAACTTTAGAAATGGTTTTAAGCATCTTCTACAACAATGCATTTTTCTTATTTAGTTAATATATATATTTACAATCGGTCCAGTGGTAATACTTTTTTGCATGTGCACGTTATTACGAGAGAATCTTTTTTTTTAAAAAAATAAGGATAAACGAGTTAATATTATGTTAAAATGTTTTAAATTCCAAATCTTCTTTAATATTTTTAATATTTCATTTTAATTTAGGCCTTAAAATGAAGAAGTTTATTTAGAAGTTACTTTTAATTAGAAGTTATTTTTAATTTCACCGTGATTGAAAATTTAATTATTAGACACTAATACCCAACAGTTTAAGAAATTTTATACAATTTTTTTAAACAATGTATCTGATCAATTCTAAAAGTTCTCCTGAATATTTTTTATCATTTTAAATTTATCAATTCTAATAAGCATTAAAATTTTATCACTTCAATCAAATAAAGAGAAAATTATGCCATTTTCGAAATAAACATTTAATTGTTTTGAATTAAGAATTTATATCAAGATTCTGTTACAAGTTCTTAGCAGTGGCTACATTTTCTTCTCCATTATTTTTAATTGAACCATTTCTTCCCATAAATTGAAATGAACTTTATAATTAACCAGATAAAGTTGACGAAATCCCTTATGAATATTTAAACTCATCAATTCATCTTAAATAACTGACTAACCCAGATTTGCAATAAATATTCTTTTCACTTGAATATTTTTCTATCTCCTGAAAATGACAATTTTAAGATCAAAACTAAGCTAGTGTCATCATAAAGTTCTGAAAAATTCTTCGAGCGAAAATGTTCTCCTTTAGAACAGGTTGTTTCGTTGCGTGCTAAGGGTGACTTCAATTACTTTCATTCAAAATTAAACTGAATAACTTTTCTCTTGAGACAAACGAAACAACGCGCATTTCATGGTTTGTGGGTTGTAATTAAAATTTTCTGAAAACGATTTAGGAAAACACGGATATTTAAATGCTGTAATTATGAATGGAAATTACACCTTAAATGAATGAAAATGAAACCTATTTTCACTTGAAATATCATTAAAATTTAATTTATAGCACTGTGATTTAGAAACGTGTATGCAATTTATTCATTCATTTTTCAACAAAATCAGTATCTAATAATAGCATTCTTAGATTATTTAATATTTATGAAATTGTGCTACAGTGATATTTTTTATATTTCATCCAATGCTCTGTGATTATTTATATAGAAATAAATTATTGTACTTAACTTAAACCAATTCAAACAGAATAACTACGATTTGAACAAAAATGCATTTGTTTTCAATTATAAAAAATTTTAATATACTTACTTTCAAGATAGAAAGAAAGCCATAAAGTCAGGACTATTTTATTAAAAACTCTTGTTCATATAACCTCTTGTGGGTCTTGATGTTTCATTCCCATTATGTAATTTGGCCAGCAAGAACTTAATATTTCTTTCACATCTCGAAAGAGCTACTTTAACTTCTTCTGTTAATCTTTTTTTAATAAAATTAATCTACACCTGTTCTTCTTAAAAATGCCGTTTCGTTTCTTGAAACTCTGAACATTTTAAGTAGAGGAATCCATATCCCCACACTCTCTACAACAACGAAGTTATTTTACTTTAATTTTATAATTATAAATATAATTTAAATTTATTTTTGAAACTATAATAAAAGGAAATTCCCAATTTGTAGTTAGATATCATATGGAAAATATTATTTGAAAGTCCATTTTATCAATATGAAATTTAGGTGTAGACAATGAATTTGTGGTGTTTGTCAAGTTCTTAAGGGTATCCCAAAATTAAAGCAAGATTTGAATTTTCCACCATTCATGCAATAAAGTATTTGCAATCCCATTAAAAAAAACATTTGACTGCTGATAGTTTAGGGTTAGTAAAAATGGAGTAATATATGATAGAACAACTTGTTTACCCCAGATTAGAATTAAAATTATAATCACAGTCTTTTTCTGTAAATTGTTATATTTTTATTGAATCGTAAAGTACACAGGATAGGGTTATTTATGGAATAAAACATAGGTTAAATGGCCTCTACGGCTTTGATGGCACATACGCACTCTTTTGCCGAAATTTCCCATAACCATTTTGCATAAGTATGGCTGCATTTCGTTGATGCAGCGTTCAATTTCCTCCTTCAATGCACGTGTGCTTGTGGGCTTGTTGGCATAGACCTTTGACTTTAAATAACCCCATAAATAGAAATCCAATGGTGTTGAACCGCACGGTCTAAGGAGCCAATTCGGATATTTTCGAACTGTGACAGCCAGACTTTTATTATTTTCGAAATACTACTCAACAATGAAAAAACGTTATTCTATCGTGTAATGCTCCATTTTTACTAACTCTGATCTATCAGCTATTAAATGGTTTTTTTAATAGGGTTGCCAACACTTTACTGCGCGAATGATGGCAAATTCAAATCTTTCGTTAATTTTAGAACACTCTTTATAAACATTTTGCACAAGCAGCCAAATTTACAAATTTAATTTTGAAATTCACAAATTAAATTTTGCTTAGTACGCCATAACGTATTTAAAGAATATTTATAATCAACAACGTGTAAAATATGATGGAATGTGTGAAAGATGTGAATGTGTGAAAATGAAGTCAATAGTAAAAGGCTTAGAGTAATATATTTGCAAATATATGTAAATATAATGGTTCTTTCTTTATATGCAGCTATATGTTGTTAAATTACTTGAAAAATCCTTTTCTTCTATTCTTTTAATTCTAACATGAGTATGGCAAATAGGGAGGCAAGGAACAATGTAATATATTCTATATTCATAAAATAATCTGACAGCTCGAAAAGAATGAATCGCAGAATCGAAAGAAAAGAATCGCAATTCGATGTAAAAATAGCGTAATATAAATACAATAAAAACCCTGAGAAACAGTATATGATTTCCGGTAGTGCGAATTAGCGATACTGTGTTTATAAAATTGTAAAACGCTTTAAACATTTCGTAATATACATGCTTATATTTATAATATACAACGGATATAAATTATTTCGTTTCCTGTCGAACAAGCAAAACATTTCAAGTAGCCAACTATTAATCCAATTAAAATACGAAAATTGCTTGATGTAACTCGTAATTAAAACTTCCCATCGTGAGAAAGATTAAGTCGGGTATATCCCATCACGATAGTGTAATGGCTCCAAGATTCCCCTTGTTTTCAAAATTTCCTGTCAAAACACCACATGTAAAGATGATAGTAAATGGCTGCACTAATAAATTATTTTGACATAATTAAACTAAAACTGATCTCGCCTCTTTTTCTTTCAACTTGGTTGAAGCGTTTGCTTAGCTAACACCGATTCTCAAGTTCCGAAGAAGTGCAGCGACGAAAGTATTGAAAGATGGTAGAAGATCCGCTTTTATATCTTTGTATGAGCAATCTTAAAATTGCATATTTGCATTGGCTAGTCATAAATAGTCTTGTGTGTGTGTGTCTGTAAATGCGTGTGTGTGTTTGCTTGCTTGCTTGTATGTGTGTGTTCCTATGCGCAGTTTCTCAAAATGCATCACAGTTCATATCCAAATTACAACTTAAATTAAAATTAAAACAAAGTAAGTTAAATAAGCAACCTATCGATGGGAATTTGAATATAAATCGTACACAGAATCTGGCGCCTGGACATAAAATCTTAGTACACTTCAATTCCATTTAACACAATGAAAATGGCAATTTTAATTCAAGTTCTCTGTTTTGTAAATATATATGATAAAATTAAAGAAGTTTATTTAGAAAAATTATTTAAATTAATGCTTAATATTCACTTTTTTCTATGCAACCTCGATTAAGAAGAAAAGAGCATAAAATATTGAAGTAATAATTTGAAGAATAATATTTAAAAAAAGAAAACATATAGATGGGAAATATAGAACAGAAAATCATAAAACATTCATATTTCACATAAGGAAATGAGTAATCATAATAAAATAGTAAAAACGCAATAAAAAATGAGACTGATATATATATATATATATATATATATATATATATATCATAAATAATTATAGCTCTCGAAGAACGAAGGTGATAAAAAAATAGAATAAATAATGCAAGAGTTGAATAAACATTTTCAAAAATAATAAAATAATAAATAATGAATAGAATTGCATCAACAAATTATTGTTATAATTTACAATGATTTTTGTAATCATATTATTTATTATTGTAATATTATTTATTATTGCAATAATAAATATTATTGTAATAATATTATTTCAAAAAAATTCCAAAAGGTAAAGGTATAATAACATCCTTGGTTGCCTTCTTTTAAAAAGAATACAAAACCTTTAACTAATAAAATAAATTATGCACCTTTTAAACAGTATACATAGTTTTGTATTAATTCACCTCAATTCAATTAATTTGATTTAAAATAATATTCATATTAATAATAATTATTTTTATTATTTTTATTTTTTGTTATTTATTTTTCAAATTATCTATTTTACATGTAAAAGGAGGAGAATTTTTTAAAATTAAAAGTATTGAATTCTAATGCTATACATCACAAAAATATACTTTTTCTATTATAAAATTAATATTGCTAGCAATATATTTTGTGTCTTTAATACATCAAATACATAAAGCATCTCACCTTAGGTTTTAAACTCGATTGAGAGTGTAATAATGCAATGAATTATGCTCGAAATTTTTATATTTTTACTTAATTCCATTTCTGGATCCTAACTGAAATAAATAAAGATAGTTGACTCCATTTTTTGGATTGCAATATCTGCAAAATGAAATTTTGCTTTTATGACGAAACAAAGTAATTTTCAACATTAAAGATGCATTAAAAAATAAAACATTTTACTCAGATCATATTTTCATTCAATAATCAAAGTTTTGGTCCATTTCTTTCTTGCATTTATAATAAATTTTAGATTTTGCGCAATTTTTAATGCATGTTTCTTGAACCAATAATGATTATGTTTGTCATACAGATTTTTTGAACTATTTGCATATGTTTCTTATTTCAAACAATTTCCTAACTAGTATGGATTTTTTTATTTAATTAATAATGAATTATAAATATTTATAACTTTTATTGCAGATAATAGACTGGATTTTGAAACATTCATACTAATATTTTAGCTTGTTCCAATTAAATGAATCGAGTTCAAAACAAAGTTTATAGACAGTTTACTGTCCATAACTTCATTTTCATTGTCATTCTTTTTTCACGAAATTATTTCACATGGAGTAATTTTGGAAGAATGATATAGTTATTGATGACTAACTAGTAATGTCCTTAAAATCATTATTCTTCATTTATTTCATAATAATGCTTGTTCTCGAACATATGGGTTTTTATTCTTCACATGATATTAGTTTTTATTCTCTGAAAACGATAATTTGTAAATTTAGATTGAATCTAATGAGATCATAATATTCTGAATACTGGTACAGTAACAGTACTTTCTGTTAGAACATTTTTATCTTTCTTTATAACAAACGAGGTGCTGCGTTTGAATTAAAACATTCATTCAAAATTAAATTCCGTTTCTCAAAAGTCATATGAAGCAACAGGCAGTTCTTGAGCTCAAAATTATAATTCTTTAATAGCCATGTTCATTAAAATTTCTGAAACAAAGAAATGAAAAAAGAAAAAAATGTAGTAGTTCTGAATTGCAATTAAACTTATAGTGAGCGAAGATAAAATATATTTTCTTAAAAAAATTACTCTAAATGTAAGTATCCTTGTAAATATATTCATTCATGTTTATGTGAAAATGTACATGACACCAGTTAATTGTTCCTAAATTCATTATATAATATTTACAAAACACAAACATATACACACAAAGGATAAATATCTGCATTTATCTCGCGTTATTAATAGACGTTTTATTTGGGGGGAGGGGATTGGCATATTCTCATTTCTTACTAGCACAGCTCTTGAATGAATGGTTATAGTTTGCAGCACACAGGGGCGCTGGTTCAGCACACGTGCTTTTGTTGTTGACTGCATTAAATTAATTATCACTGTCTAGTGTTAAAAAGAGAAATAAATGTTTATCGATATAACACATTCATTAAATCGATATATTTTCAATGAATATTTTATAATTATAAAGTTTTGGCCGAGGTCATTTTTAAGTGAGGAAGAAGGATTTAACTTCATCTTTTCATGTTATTTTTTAAATAACTCTTTTCCTATTGTGACTCGCTGAACGAGTGATGTTTCTCAGAACGAGTGGCGAGGAGACACCGTGATGGCACATGCTGAATTGACCTGTATCGGTCTATGTTGAATGCTGGTTTGAAGAGAACCCTTGCATCTACATGGGAGAATGTTAGTCGGATAGCGTTGTGGAACACGACTTCGTGTGGATTTAATGAGTGCCTGTGAAACGTTGTCCAACAAGATTTTTGTCTCTTGGCCAAGATTGTGGTGATAGTGATGGATAGTAACGGCATCAATGAGCTGGTTAAAGAAAATGGCCAGACCTATTAAAGAAATTTTTGAGCTGCATTCTGTGTCCCATTAGAATGCTGCTGAGGTTATTTAGTCAGGAGTGAAAAAACAATAGAGCAATCTTCCAATATAATTATGGAGATGCTGAAAGCATGGGAAATTATTTCATCCCATATTAAGAAGCACCGCCCTGATAAGGCAGTAACTATGAGTGCTACATATTGATTTAATGATAATGTTATGTCTCATTTTCTGCAAATCTCGGAAGCATTATCAAAGACGGACGTCTTTAGACAATGTTCTTGTAAAAAAATCATGTATTATAAATATTATAAAACTGCTTTCGGGTTTTGTTTCCATTATTGGATTGTACCGTTTTGCTCTATTTTACATGCATGCATATGGAAAAAATAGTTTTACTTCACGAGTATTTCGCATTGCAAGTAAGATTCGGGAACGAAGTTTCACTATATGTGAAAATATAATGGATAACAAAGTATTTCAAGAAACTTCATCATAAAAACATTTTTTTTATGTTTGAAACAAAATAGAAAAAGCAATATAATAAAATCTGAAGGAAAGATAAGTTATTACCATTATTGGATATTTAAAATATTCATAATTCAAATAGAAGTCTCTTAAATGTTTCTAGTTAACTTTTTATCTAGCATATTAATAATGCTCTAAATGTTGCTCGGCAACAGCAATATTTTAAAAAATTTATAAAACGTGAAAAATTTGGATTTAAGCAGAAGATCGTGAAATAAAATACTTTCTGAACCACAAAATAATCTTCCATTGATTGAAAATAAGTGGAATACGAAGCCCTGAATTAAATTCTCAATGTGTTTTTTTCCTCTTAATATGATGTTATAGTTTAAGGTAAATGACTACGTTGGAAAGTTTTTTTTTTAATTTAATATTTTTAATTTTTGAACGTCTTTATAAAATCGTTAGAGTTTTGTTTCCGGGTCTTTTTTATAGTTGTACTGATTTTCATATTCACATTTACATACTTTTTAATGTTATTTTAGATCTTAGATGCTATTTTCTTAAATTCCATTCTTTGGTAGAATTTTCTTTTGATAAATTTCATAAATTAAAATCTAACGTATATAGGTTGTTCAAATTTAATATAATAATTTCTTAATATGTTCGTCAGTTCTTGAATGAGGGAATAAATAATCTATTCATTTGGAAATATTTTATAGTTGTTTTAGTGTTTCACAATGTGAAAAAAAATGAAAATTTAGTACTATTAATCTTCCGAACCCCAATATTTAAAGTGTGGATTGAAATGCATCTTACTTTTTTAGTTTAAGAACTTGATAATATATTTCTTAATCTATCAGCAAATTTTAAGCGAATCATTTGATAAACCTCTAAATGAGTGGATGTTTTGTTTATACCTCTTTTTAGCCAAATAAAAGACCTTTTTTCCAATTTTTTAGAAATTTTTGCAATTTAACTGGTATATTTTGGTTTCATAGATATTTTCTCAAATTCTTTTACACAAATATTCAAAAATATAATAATTTCAGAACGACTTTTAAAGAATACATCTCGAATGTAATCATATACCTTAGAAAAGTTAACTCACTTAAATGTCCTTCATGCAGATATTTCAACTTGTTAATGGAAAATAAAGCCTTGCATCAACAAATGGCAACTTCAAAATGGTAAATAAATCTAAAATGTCTTTCAACAACCTCTATGAAATATATTCACTCAACAAACATTGCAAAATATATTGCACTGGAAACTTAGAAGCATATTTCATCATCCTCATGTTAAAGGTACGTAAAACAGTTTGAAGCGTAACGGCTGAGCCAAATCATCTCCCCCTCCCCTAGAAGATAATGTTGGTTTGATTGCATGCTTTCAACTCCATGATGAATTATGTGCATAAATTATATGTTCCTTCGTACTATAATCAAACTACCTCCAATATTGTGCTCCTGACTGTTTCAGAAAATGCCACGCGGTCTTGCGAAGCGAATAGTTCCTGGGCAGAGAGGTCGGACTACTCCAGATGCAAACCCCTAGAGGAAGAGGAGCCTCACATAAAGGTAAGCCAGGAATTGACCATTGAACCGTTTGAACAGACAGAAAATCGTTGTAATCAGAGCTTGAATTTTAATGATTAATTTCTGGCAGATTGTAGAGGCCTTACCTCAGACGGAATGAAATTGCAAATGTTAAACTGAAGTGCAAGTGATATTATAATCATCTAGTTTTTTTTTTTGTTTTGTTTTTTTTTTGAGAAACTAACAGATATTTTTTTTTAAATTTGGGTTTCAATTTAATTGTGGCAAGCGGCGTTTTGTACTTTTATTTAAGTGGTACAAAATTTGAAATTACATTGTTTTGGCAAATTTTTTTTTGTATTTTTAGAACGAAAAATTATAGAGAAAAATTTTTAGCCATGGCTATTATTAATTATTTATCGTTTGCTTTTTTTCACTGGTTAATGATAATTTCAACAAACAAATATAAAATAGCAAACGATATTTTTCTTTACAAATAGAAGATTATAAATTGCTTAAAAGTTGTTGTTTTATGCAATGCCAATGAATTCTACTGCCATTTTTTTTTCTTCTTATTTTTAAAAGAAATTTTGGAATTATAAGCTGAAGGAAAATATAATTAAACTTTGTATTAAAAATATAATATATTTCTATAAAATATAAATACATTTATAATTTTTATAAATAAGCAATTAAAAATTATTTCACTAAACTTTATTTTGCACCAACTTAAAATCCAAATTATTTCCTTATATGAATAATTTTATTTCCTTATGTTAATAATATAATTTTTCCAAAATATGTTGAAACATATTTAACTACAATGTTTGTAACTGTTTTAATACCTGCTTTTACACATAGTCGCATTATTATTCTTTTCTTGTTTATCTAACATATAAAATTCACAGATTTCAATTATTTATCAAATTAAACACACCATGTGAGTATGTTTTTTTTTAAATTTTAGAATTCGCATCCTTCATTTTTTCATCAAATCTTTTATTTAATAAAATGTGCCGTCAAGATCACGTGATAGATAGCGCTGAAGATTGTCATGACCGGCATGTCAAAACAAGTTTTCCTGCTTTAAAAATTCCAACTCAGAAGATTCGCATTTATAAAAGCGGAATTTTTTAAGAGAGGTTATCAATCAAATTAAATTGCCATTATTGATTTTATTTCACTTAATAAAGAACATATTAAGTTTTTTGCTTGAATAGAGAACTTGAAATAGAGATACAAAAGGTTTTAAAGTGGAAATTAAAAAAAATAATAAATACAGTAAGACACCAATTATCCCTATAAATTGGTAAAAGATCCGATTTGGATAATTTAATATTTCGATAATTGATAGAAAAAATATTTAAAAGCGAAACGAAATATTCTTGCAATAGATTAATCTAATGACTACAAAAACAGTTCTGTTCTCCATTTTGTGTATTTATTTTTTGCAATAAATTATCATTTCTGAAAGATGTCAGTCAAAGTTAAGTATTTTAGTATGATTATTCATATTCGGAAAGATTTTATTTACGAATTTCGTTTTTTTTTTTTTTTCAAAACAATTCCATTATTGGAATTTGGATGGTTCCTACTATATTGCAATTAAACAGATACAACAGTCAACGCTTCGCGATTCTTTTAATTTCAATATTTTCTACTCGGAAAAGCAATCAAGAGAGTGATTATTCTCTAAATACGAAACATGCTAGTCTTACTGCTTCTAGAAATAAAAGCTGTTATTGTATAAATTCATTTTTTTTCTTTGCAAACTTAACAGCGATTCTTTATAACTCTGTAAAAGCATATCTTAATAAAATCCACCTCCGATAGTATTATGCGCAGTCTAAAATAATACATGAAAGTAAACATCCGGCACCAAAAGTTTAATAATAATTACTGACTTCAATAAAAATAAATAAATAAATGTTAGGAAAAAATTAATTTAAAATTTAAATTTATTTTAAACTTAATATCTACATTTTTTTACAAAAACCAGTGTGCTAATCTGTAACACTATTGGCACCGCTTCTGAACCGTTGGGCTACCTGCATTTTTTAGGACTGGAAGACATATAAAATAATTTCGTATTCAAACAATGCAGACAGATCTTTATTGATATTGCAATTTCTAATTTTGACTGCTAATCAAGTTATCTGTGTTGCATATATTGACTTGCTGTTCAATTGAAAACCTTTATAATTTCTCTTACATGTTATACAATGTTGCATAATATTGATTGCATTGTTACCTTGTTCAGCAATCAAAATTAGAAGTTGCAATATCAATAAAGATCTGTCTGCATTGTTTGAATACGAAATTATTTTATATGGCTTCCAGTCCTAAAAAATGCAGGCAGCCCAACGGTTCAGAAGTGGTGCCAATAGTGTTACAGATTAGCACACTGGTTTTGAGAAAATGTAAAAAAAGTTTAAAATAAATCAAATTTTTAAATTATTTTTTCCTAGCATTTTTTACTTATTTTTAATTATTAATATTAAATAAGGTTACATGAATATATACAAAATAGTCATCAAAAAGTCTCGTCACTATTATTGTACCGACATAAGAGCTTAAAACCTGCTTACTTAGGAGATGTTCTCACACTCGTAGTGACCCCCCCCCCTGAGTGACAAGGAAGAGAATATAAGAATAAAATAAAAAAGCTTCCTAACTTTCACCCTCAAAAGCATTATATCAGGTAATAAGAAAATAGGTTTATTAAAATAAAATTAAATGACTTGTAAATTTTGGAAGATGTACCATCACAGGTTAAAACTGTTTTTATTTTTCTTAGTTAGCTTTTCTTAAGTTTATTACTATGTAGTATGTATGTTAAATCACTTTTTTATCGTTGATCTTAACAGGTACTCTGGGACATTAAAGAGGCTGGCACTATTTACTACGTTGGTTATGGCATGTCTCTGTTGGCACTAACAGCTGCACTCTCCATTTTTCTGCACTTTAAGTAAGTACTATTAGGGAGTAAATTTTACAAAAAAAATTAAATTGTATCACATTTGTGCTCCAATAATACTTTGATTAGGATGCAAAAAAAATTTCTTAGTGCCATTATTATCTTTCTTATTTTAATTTAGAATTTATTACCATAAATATTATAGAATCTTTAAAAAAAAATTCTCTAGTTCACTATCTTGTAGGGTCACTGATACAGAATCGATATATAAATTAACAATCAACTAATATAAAGTTCCTAAAGGATTAAAACAGTGTGTTGCCATCGATGATATGCAAATGTACCAAATTTCGTATTTCTAGTATTTCAGGAAGAAAGTGGGCCGTAATTGATAAATTTTATCTTTACAAACATCAAACAAATCAAATCAAATACAAATGCATAAACTGTATGCAACATGTTAAATAGTTTTTCTGTGTGATAGCCATATCTTAGGCAGAGCTTTTAATTCTATAAGCAAATTTTATATGTGGATAGAGACATAGATTTTTTTTTTGTTGTTGTTGTTAATTTCATAGCGACATATTCTGATAGTTCAGACAGATAGTTTGTTTCGTTTGATAGTTTCATAGAGACATAGTTTGTTAGTTCAGAAAGACAATTTTTTTTTCTTTTGTTAATTTTATAGCGACATAGTTTGTTAGTTCAGAAAGACAATTTTTTTTTCTTTTGCTAGTTTCATAGCAACATAGTTTGTTAGTTCAGAAAGGCAATTTTTTTCGTTTGCTAGTTTCATAGAGACGTAGTTTGATAATTCAAAAAAGACAGTTTTTTTTAAATATTACTTTACCCTTCAAGCATTAAATCTCTGGAGTAACATAAATCTTTATTTTATGGTATGACCCTATTATTGATGCAACTTTAATAAATAATGATATATACAAATATCAGTGAATGAAAATCTCTTTTCTTTCTGTTCTCAAGATTGTAGAAATGTTGACAGTTTTTTGTGATATTGTTTCAGAATTGGCATAAAAAAAGGAATCTATAGTCTGATGCATGGATTTTCGTAAGGTTTTGATAAAAGCTTTACGAAAATGTCAAAGAAAAAAATCCTTTGTCATAAGTTTCACAAACCTTTTTTTATAAATTTAATCACAAATTATTTTTTTATAAGAGCCATGATTGTCCCAGACTTTATCTGGAATATACAATCTATCCATTACTTTTCTGTAAAAAATAATTGATGTTCCTGTTTAAAAGCCTTTCTTAATTTTAAACTCTTTTTTACTTAAACAAAGAAGTGCACCGAAATTCCATATGCAAATGGATTCTAATAATTTAAAAATCCAATCATAAAATGAAATTTATGTTCTCATTTAAAGAGTTTATCATCAGAAAGAATTCTGAAAAAATAAATAATAAAATAAAATTTTTAAAAATAAAATTGATGAAAACAAGTTATAAAATTTATTAAAACAATTTTAAAAACCCATTATCCACATGCTTAAACAAATGTGTTTAAATAACTTTTTTACTATTTGACTTATAATTCATCATTATAAATAGTAGAAAATATACCATCTAAAACGATCAGTAATCCTTTAATTAATAATATCTCATATATGATTATCACAGATATTCACTATATAGTAAAAAGAAAATATCGTGAATATTGGTGGAATGTTTATAAAATATAATAAAAAATTATTATTTGCAAGTACGCAAGTAAATTCTATATTCTTGCAATGGGACCTTCTGTCTACATAAGGTTCACATTCGCTCAAATCAGAATTAGTCTCAAAAATCGAATTGGAACAAACAGTAATCTACTAGCAGAAGAAATGCAATTCCGAATACAAAATTTTAAAAATGCTGAATGAAAACTTTAGTAATAATCTTCAATTTGATCAATGAAGAGAGAATATAATGAATCAGCATAAATATTAGATATTCATACTTAAGTTCATTCGCACACCAATAAATCAATCATTTTAAAAATAAAAACAATGCTCAGTTGCTTGACGCTAATATAGAATAATGACGTCGATAAAAGGGACAAGTAATATTTTTAATCTTTACCCATTTTTACAGACGGAGATGGACGATTATATATATATTGATTATGTGGTCTTGAAATATTTCCTTTCTAACTTAATTTCCAAATCGCGCCTCTTAAATTGAATCAAAATTTAATTAAATAAATCAATCAAATGACAATTCATTTTTAAAATATTAAAATAATATTCTTCCATTGAATATACAAAAATGTTCACTACATCAGGAACTTAGTGTATAAAAAATTGCAAAATTCTAATTTTGCAAACAAGAAAAGTAATTCTTTTTATGTAACAGAATGTAAAAATGGAGCTATTCATTTCTTGTGGCAACTTTTTTCACTTCCATGTTTAAAAGTATAAATTTGGGGAATATTTTAATCTATTATATTTTTAAGTTGAATTGTAAAATTATTTTTAGAATGTTAGAAAATCTATGAAAGGTAATCTCACTGAACCTTTCTTTATCTAAATTTCATCCCATTTTCAGTTTCCCCACCACACACTGCGAAGCACCATTTGCACTCGAATTGAACTTGTGGATCGAAGGAAATTCGAACTTTGTTTATTTTGGAAAAATCCTCTGGCTGAAGAGAATTAATTTCCGCTTTTCTCGATTTGTCGAATATCCCGACTATTTTAAGATGAAAGGGAGATTTATATTTGTTCCCTTACGGGTGGTAAAAGATTTCCCTGCATTTAGAATATCGGCAGACATTTTTGATTTCTTTATCTTTTGAACTCAGAATGCTATTGTTTCAGAGGAAAGACAAAAATATTTTTATCATGAGATCGAGATAATGTAATGTAAAGATTTAGAAATCGAGATAATGTAATGTAAAGATTTAGAAATAAATTTGAATTATATTCTTTAAATTAGCTGATTTTAGAGGCACCTGGTTTGCCGAAATTATTGGTTGTATTTAATTTCAGGTAAATCTCTTATTTTCAACGGATCGGCCGCAATAATGTAGTGGTAAGGCCTCGGCTTTGAAACCGGAGAGTTTCAGGTTCGAGACGCGATTCCTGCTCCCCCTCCCCCCAAAGAACCGTTGTGTAAGCGAGTCTAGTGCATGTCAAATCCGTCGGGGCCAACTGTCCTCCCGCTGGAGTTGTGTTGAAGTTTGGAGAGGGGTTTGCCAGCTCAGGTGTCGTCATCGTCATCTGAACGCGGTTCAAAATTATGAGATCCGTCCCAAAACAGTCCTAGCGTTACTTTAAAACGGGACGTTAATATGACTAAGCTAAACTTAACAACATTCTTAATACCCCAAAAAAATATTTTTAATCATCGATTTGTAAAACACATTAAAGCAGTTATTTTAATAAATTTTTGACTCTATTACGTTATTACGTTTATCGTGTGCATAAACCTTCTCAATGGAGACAAGTACCATGACATCAAGAATTCTATTAAAATTAATTGCACGATTCATCTACCTTCTAGCTTTCACATACTATTATTTCACTTTTCTGTTTCTCTTGTAAACTAAACAGATATTAAAACAGAAGGTTTCTTCCTTTGCTTTTAACAACGGAGGAAAATCGTTTGAAATAAATATTGTTGAAATAATGGAAATGGTTTTTATTTCAGTGAAACAATGAAATCTATTGTTGTAAATTATACAAAAAAAAATATCATGTAAGGAGTGTATGGCAATTAAATTCGTATCTTTGAAAAGGGCAATTTTTTTAATTTTAAAAGCATAGAATAAAAAAACTTTACTTAATTAAAAATTAATCAAAAGTGAAAAAATTAAATTTTAAAAACCATAGAATAAAAATTTTTAATTAATTAATAAATAAATCAAAACGGCAAAAATTAAATTTTAAAAAACATGACTTAAAAAATTATTTCATTGCAAGAATATTTTAGAAACATAAAGACCTCAAAATCTCCCTTTTAATTAATTAAAGTTTCTAAAAAAACTCGTTCTCAAACCCACAATCCCACCCTCCAAGCTATATTTGTACCAAATTTGGTAACTGACATCAAATGATTTGCCATGTAGAACGCCAGCATGCACATTCATTTGCTTTTTTTACTGATGGATATAAAGTAATTATGGCTTAAATCAATTCTATTTTCTTTTAAAATCGAAATCAGTTCCACATTACCTACATTCTCAGTAAAAGATTTTTTTTGTTTTGCATTAAAGAAGAAATCATAAACGTGTAAAAAAAGCTTACTGTAACAGCTTTTATATAGTCATTTTATAATTACAACACATTCCAACTTTTTTCCTTGGATAAATATAATCACTGGTTTATATAAATTTGTGTGTGATACACATCCAGTCTAACATAGTTCCTTTCACAACTTTTTATCTTAAAGGAAAGCACAGAGAAAAAAGTGTACGCCTCATCTAATAAATAAAAAATAAAAAATAAAACTTTCCATGCTACTACATTTTAACTGTGTGCAAATCTTCACTGCTACACACGAGGACATTTAAATAACGTTCGGCGTTCTATTCACTGTTCGTCTTTTTAAAAAATTATTTACTAAAATTTCTTCAAATATTTAGTTAAACAGAATTTGTTTTGATATAAAAAGCTTAGGTATTAATCAACTTTATTTAAGGAAATTAATCACAGTGTTGCCGACACCGCACGAAAAGAAATTATATTTTAAAACTAATATCATTAAACCAATACCAAATTTTATGCATTACTAGATCTAACAAATGCTTTCTCTTTGAACAGTTCTGTAATTTTGTATAATCCACAAATACCCAGTATGGTTTAAACTCGACCAGTTATAAGACTGCCGATAAGCAGCGCATGCATAGAAAGGCTGAAAAATGCTGTTCGGTCCATGACAAGTACTTGTCACTACGGGACAACATGCAGCTGTATGGGTTTGTTTGTTTTTTCTTTCTTACTTACTGCGCATGTGTTTGTGAAATTTGGCGGGGAGGGGGGGGAGGGGGGTAGCGTGAAAAAAGGTCACTTATCATAAATTAATTCCACCATTTTTTTTTCTCTTTGTTCTTTCTGATGCGAGGTTGTGTTCTTTTTTTTTTTTTCTCATTCTATTTGTTTGTTTTTTCTATAGTTTTCCAAATTTAGATATAGTGACCTTTTTTTTCCATTTTACCATGTTTCTCTGCATAAATATCCATCATTTTAATACAATACGCAGTGAAAAAGACGAAGGGACGCAAAAACGGCAATTAATGTCAAGCATAGAATACCTAAATCTATCTTAGGAAATTATGCAAACATAATCAATCCTTTTCTGCGCATGAGCTGCCTACTGGCCGTCTTATCAATACCCGAGTGTAAACCCACCTTTAATATAATAAATTTAAGCATTTAAAAACTAGATGAAATAAACTACAAAGAAACATTACCGTCTAAAATGCGTTATATATAAGAATACTTATAAAAGCAACCTTTCTAACTATATCCGTTAGTTATAGTTTCAACTAATCCCCGGTACAATGTGGATAATTTCCATTATCTAACAATTTAATGAATCAAAAACTTTCTTTTAGACTAATTAAAGTTTTTATATCCCGGATATTTTTCTCACAGAAACATTCCCCAGCTTATTTTTATTACGTTCCGTAGTACAAAACAACTTGTTTTATATCTTTGCCATTGTTTCATACCTTCTTGCCAGCATAATCTCTACTATAAAAAGAAAAGCCGAAATAATGGTTGAATCTCCCTTATAATTTGAAAAAGAGAAAATCCTATTATTAAGGTCATATTGAACGTGTGAAACATTTTTCTTCAACCGGCAATTGCTAAGAAAGATTAGTAACTAAGTTGCAATGGACCCTTTTTTCCTATTGTTGACAGAAAAGATCATTTATATTCCAAGTATTTCCAGGAACGCGTTTTAAAGCATTCTTCCAATTCCGGGAGAGAGGCAAAAGTTTAAACACTTCATCTAACTTTCTTCACATAAGTTTACAATTCCGTTTATTAATTGACGAGTCGTTTTTAGGTTCTTGGTGCAGTTAGATGAATGGTTGCTAGAAGTTTCAATTAAATTATTCTATATGACTTGTTCTAAACAATCTTTCTTAAAACAAATTTTAAATTTCGATAGGCATGTAACGTTTATTATTTTAAAAGCCTCACGTCGTTCTCTTCACTGATCATCCATTTTTATATCATAACAATTAACATTTAAAATTTAATTTGAAACGGAAATTATTAACGGAATTTCAGCCAATACAAAATAAATCTTGATGAGCTCATTAAAAAGAGATGCACTTTAAACATTTTTCATTATTAATTACTTTTAAATTGAATTGTAAGTAAAGCAAAATTTCATGATTTTTATAAAAAGCATACCTCAAATTGAAACTTACTCAATGCGGAAAAATAAACCAAGTTTTCAGATCTTAATCATCAACAATTTGAAAAAAAAATCTAAAATAAAATATTAATAGCAACAATGTTTTGAATTTCTTTTCAATAATGAAATTTAGTTTGTAAAATAAGTTAAAAATAGATTTTAAAAATAGAAAAAATTAAACATCAAAAATGTTATTACTGAAAAAAAAAATTTAATTTTAAGGCAATGCAAGATTATTTTTGTACGGTAATATTGTCGGAAGTTGTCACAGGAAAACGCCACAATTTTGCTTAGCTTTTAATCAATTACAAATTTTTTAAAAAGCATTCGCTTCGAAGTGTACATTTGCAATTTCTAAAGTAAACATGAGCCTTTGGCAGCTACAGATTATAGCAAATTAACACTCAGAGAGACGTATGCTTTTGCGTTTATTATTAATAGTGATAACACCTAGCGTAATAACTTTCTCTTTTAACAAAATTTCTAAAAATTGATGCCCAAGCTGTGATAAATTCTTTTTTTTATTAGAGACCAACCACTTTTGATGACCAAATGGTCTTCCAATTAAATTTCGCATGCAAAATTGATTGTTCGTAATTTTTCCAAGAAAATATCTTCAAGTATCAAGTTTTTACCGACATCGACGTCGGATTGTTTTTTCATTGTGTGTACGAATCATCGCTATATAGTCAAATCTCATAACGTCAATGTTATTAAAACTATTACTGTTTGCAAATCTATTTTCTGATTTTTATGGTACTCTTTCACTTTCCTATAATTCAGGCAATGTAAGAAGATATTAAACAAAACATTTTTTTCCTTAGCTTTAAACTATGGAAAAAATCGTGCTGTTAAATATTTTACAGAAAAATAAAAATTCCAACTTAATTGAATAACAATAAATTCCATTATTGCAAAGTACACAAAAATATTTTTAAAGAATAGCAAACATTTAAGAAAAATATTCACGGTTATTAATCAGTTATCATTAAAAATATGATTTTTTGAATTTTAAAACATAAACTTTCAATAAAATTTTTTGAGCTTGTTTCTCTAATTTAAATTTTATGTAATTGAGATTTTTCCATTAACGAATTTCGAAATCAACTAGACAAAAATCTGGAATTTTTGAGAAAAAAATACGTATCCGCATTTCAGACTTGTAACTCAAAGCTTTTTTTGAGTTATGTTCAGAAATCGGTAAACAAACTTCATTCCAAAAATGTTGCCGAAAAAAAATTTCAGATTTTCAAATGTGGAGATCCATCAAAATCCTGAAAGATTTGTTTGAAGATTACAATTTTTTTTTTACTTTTAATATGAGAAAAGAAAAATTAAACTGTCACAGACTTTTTTATCCCATTCCAGTCAGTTGATGAATAGAGGTCCTTCTACATCAAAAGAAGAAATTGGATTTTCTTTTTTGGCGAAACTCTAAAAACCTATCTGATCTCTTTGAAGATAAATTTTTTCTAACATTCATGGTAAAAATAACCTTTTTATAATATCAAGATTCGGGGTACTGTCCCCTTTATTCTAGCAACAAACTCATGACCCCACTGTGATTAGATATAACGCCGTTTCAGCAAAATGTCATTCCATTGCACTTTCCGAACATCTTAAAGGAGTCTAATCATTTCATGTTGAGAGTGTAAATGTAGCTCCTTTATCTCCACATAGGTCGCGATTTCCAATATTTATTTGTATGTTATCATTATAAATGATACTCGCACAACTTGTCAAAAGAAATATCCTCG
>JAPMOR010105720.1:29367-58772 GCA_026543865.1 Argiope aurantia | reverse complement strand
TTGACCTCCTCAGAGACCGCCATTTCCAATATTTATTTGTATGTTTACTCACAAACATTAACATATAACTTATACTCGCACATCTATATTAAAGGAATATTGTCTAACCGATCTAAATTGATAAAGAAAAATGCAACTTATTTATTTCCATCACCTCCAAATATTGAGATAAATACAATTTGGAATAGAGCTGAGTAATAGAGGCGCAGTTGAATATCATCATTCCACACAAAATCCATGAAACGGCAATTTTAGCCTCACGGCCTGGCTCGTGGATCCTTTTACAAATATTTCTATCATTCGTGGCAGTTTTAATAGATTTATTTGAAAAACAGTCCATCATTTTATATAGCATCGACTTAAACTTAGCGACAACATCATTTATAATTTTTTACAACGGGGAAAAAAAGTTTATTTTTTCCCTTCATATGACACGGGAATTTTTCTCCACATATTTCCATATGTCTAGAAATGTCAAAGCATTCCACTATGTTTGTTCAGCATCAGTTTTTGTCTTCATCTTGTAAATTGAGATAGGTAGTACTATGGTTTTTAAATCTACAGTATATTGGCCTGATTAAATATAACGTGGTAGTGATTTTTTTTTCATGTAAAAAGAAAAGTTAGACATCAAACTTTCAAAGCAAAAATGCTAATTAAAAGTCGAAAAAACTTAAGCAACTAGCGACAAACAAAACTTGTGATATATAATTATTAATTTACCCATTATCTTCATAAAATTTTGAAACACATTTTTTATATCAAATATAAAATACTTTTCTGTACAGTATGTTTATTTCATTAACGGTAGACAAATGTGTATAGAATAGAAAAATAATTTTAAAAATATTTTTTTGGTAAACTGAGTTTAGAAAGAGTCCAGAAAAAATATTATTAAGGAAAATCCATACTGTACGTGTATAATAAGAAGTTCAAACAAGCCCGAAATAAAAGGATTTGTTTCACAAAAAAGCATGAATTACAGATAGCAAAACACAGCAATAGAATATACCGTTAGCAGAAATCAACAACACATACTTAAACAGCTAATTAAATAATAGCACAGCACGATATTACACAGATTACAGCTAGAAATATCCAACTGTAATCTCACTCCGCGATCAGCAGATTGGGTTTAACACTTTCGAGAATTTTTATAGTCTCCGGAACAGGATATCGAATTCTCTAGAAAGATTCAGATCTTGGTTCTTAATGGAAATATTGCTGACATTCTTGTATATTTGAGAACCCTATTTTTGACGCCAAATTCATTGCCTAGTCACCAAATAGTCGCCAATGCCGAAGGTCATTGATTTGACCTCCATTCAACATCCGTTAAAATACTTGCAAAGCTCTCTTCTTTACTTACTACAAGACTAAATGCACAGGAAATCACTATTACAGTACTTAAAAAAATATTTTAATTTTGAAGTTATCATAATTAGTCACTACGTCCACAGGGAGGGTACCTCGTAATTGAAGATGAGAAGCTTTTGGCATAATGGTTGGTTCTCACCACTCCTGTAGGTACACGAAAAGGTGGGGCTCTGGCTCCTTCCATCGATGATGAGACGTGCTTCCTTAGGGAAGAGTTGTACCGTGGCCGGTGATGGCTCTTAGGATTTAACCACAGTCCCGTCAGTGTTACTGTTGTGGCGGTCCGGTCATTCAAGTTTTTTCATGTGCCTCCCGGTGAGTCGGAGTAGCCAGTTTGTAGATGGGATAATTAGTTACTGGAGTCTAAGCAATTTATTAGACAACAATTATATATGATGAATTCGAATACCTAAGATAATAGCTTATTCCCAATTTCATAATAACTCAAAATAAAAGCATATTATTATGGAAAAATTTTTATGCTTCCATTTTATTAATATCAAATATTAGTATCTATATTTTTAGTTTAAAAATTAAAATTTTATTTCCTTCTTCTATATCTTTTTCGATACTGAAAAGAAGATGTAAAAAAGTTAATAATGTTATATATCCGAAAAACTGTTACCAGACTGTTACTTCGAAAAATGCCTTTTTCATTGCTATTCGCAATAAAATGCGTATAAGTTTAGAATTTCCTTCCAATATTTGCTGATGCCACGGTTTGTCTCACTGGGGCAAGGGAATGCCTTTTCAAGAACTCTATTTGAAAACTAGTAAATATTCCTTAAGGATCATTTTAAAAGCATTTTTAAAGACATAAAATCGTTAACTTTAATATGTATATTGAATTGCACGATAGCTATTTTATTGAAAAGCCTTTACCTTATTTTCCATAAACCTTTTCATCCAAAATATAGCAATAAAATTCTAAAAACTAAAAATATCGGAAAAATTGCCGTAGTTTTGCATATTTCTGATATTTTAATAAATTTTATTCGTCCCGGAATTCGGTGTATTTATCTAACATTGCTATTGAAAAAATTCACAAACTCTCAAAACTAAAGTGTAATATTATGTGTATCGAAGTTTTATATTATGTGTATTTAAACATACTGGAAGTATTTGAAAAGAATCTTATGACATTTTTTTTATAAATAAACGCATTGATTGTATGTTCAGAAAGATATATGGTATTGCTAGATTACTTTTAAGAAAAAAGTTCTTTAATGTAGAATCTACTTCAATTTATTCCCAAATTAGTATTCTGTTTAAGAAATTTAACAAATTGCAGGGTGTTCTAAAATACAGAGCAATATCTTTAAGTTGTTTCTTGGGACAAAAAAAATGTTCATAAAGAATTTCGTCCAAACAATTGAGTGCGATACTACAGCAGCATGATCGACAAATATAAAAAAAGCCAAAACCTAGTGGAAGTGGTTTTTCCTTTAACTTTCTCATATACTCCAGAAGAAAGAGATTATTTGCCTGCATAAATAAAGTGGTCCTTGGGATTGCTATAATTAGTCGGATTTTATTGCTCTCAGAATCAGAGACTGAGATAAGACGGAAAAGAGAAAATGCAAGCTGCACCTCCCCCCAAAAAACTTCCAGAGAAATCTACTAAAATACCAAACGGAACCTTTATACGGTATACACCGAAAAGTAGATTTAATTCTCGAGTCACTTATTTCCAGGTGAATACATTTAATAAAACAATTCCAGAAAGTGTTTTATTTTATTTTAATTATTATATTAAAACTAATTAAAGAATTTTTTTTAAATTATCTAGTACATTTATTAGAATACCAGTACGTAACGTTTATACAGTACTATATACCAAACATAGATTTATACCCCAAACATAGATTTAATTCTCTAATTATGTATTTCCAGTTGAAATACAATAAATAAAACAATTTTAAAAAGTTTCTAATTTTTTGTATATTAAAAAGCATAATTTTTGTATTTTAATTAATTTATTTTTTAAATTTATTTTATTTTACTTTTTTAATATTCAAATGGAATGCTGTTGAAAGTCACTATCAACCCGTTTTTAGCCGCCAATTTATTACCAAAATCAGATCATAACTTTTATTTACATAAATTATAATGGTTTTAAAATCAATTTCAGTTCTCATTGGTTCTTCAAAACAAGGTATTCAAAGATTCCATCTTGAAAGATTAGATTTCTAAACTTTTAAGAAAATTGGCGCATGAAATAATAAAACAAATTTATACAAACAATTATTTAATAACATGCTTTTACTAATGTACTAAAGGCAGAATTTTTCCCATTTTATTTATTTTTTCCTCTTTAGTCTTTGATATAATTATCCATTTTTATAAATAATTTATTTAATATAAATTTATGGCATCTGAGAAATAGTTTTTTACAGATTTCACTACAATATTGCATCCCTTTTGTAGAAATAATTTTTGACTATACAGGGTGTTTCAGCGAACCGTTTCAGAACTTCTTAGAGGGGTAGGTTACGTCCTGACGAACCAAAATCATATACCCATGGGCAGTCAGAAATGCTTTCCTGACGCGGTAGATGGCGTTGTGCGAAAAGTCCAAGCCTTCGTGTAGGGAATCTTCATTTCGCACAAGAACGCCAAGTTAGTAGGATGGATGATTACACGATCGCAGAGTTAGCCGATATGCATTTGGCGTACGGGGATGCAAATTGTTATGGGCCAGCCGCACAGCGTTTGTACGTGGGACTATATCCGACGAGGCGTATTCCCAGTCACAATTTCTTTGCAAGACTGCACCAGAGGTTAGCTGAAACAGGTTTATTAGAAAGAACTCACAGGGACAGGGTAAGAACAACACGGACTGCAGACGCCGAACAGAATGTGCTGCAGCATGTACAGGGGAAACCAAGAACGAGTACACGAAGTGTAGCAAACGCAGTCGGGGTTTCCCATTGCAGCGTCTGGAGGATTCTCCGAGCAGAAGACATGCATCCGTTTCACGTGCAGCGCGTCCAATCACAGAAACCGGAGTATTATGTACCCTGCATTGCTTTCAAAAAGTGGTACGTGGGAAAATGTGCTACAAATCCCCTTTTTCCTGCTGAAGTGTTGTTTTCCGATGAGGCATCCTTCACAAGGGAAGGAATTTTCAACACGCATAATGACCATATCTGGGCGGTTGAGAACCCGCATGCAATACAACGTCGCGCAGCGCAGAATCGATTTTCTAACCGGACCTACGTACTTGCTCTTTCTGCAGCAAGTATTGTCACAATTTTTGAGAGATGAACAGATTTCTGCATCGACGCAACATACAATGTGGTTCCAACACGATGGAGTCCCTGCCCATTATAGCGGAGATGTTCGTAACTACCTGGATGTCACATTTGGTCAACGGTGGTCAACGGTCCCGTGCGTTGGCCTGCTCGGTCACCCGACTTATCATGTCTTGATTTTTATTTCTGGGGTCATATGAAATCGCTAGTTGATGACCCCCCTGTTGGCACTGCTGAGGAGCTCGTTGCAAGAATCGCAGTAGCTGCCGGAGAGATTCGAGATATGCCTGGAGTATTCCAGAATGTTCGGATGTCCATGCGTCGGAGATGTTAGGTGTGCATTGTAGCCCGTGGAAGAAACTTCGAAACTTATTTTAATCCATGTACCTTTTGCTTCTTTTCATGTATTATTAAAACGATTTCTCATTTACGGTCTCTTTTCCTTATGGGGCTTCTGTGTACAACACCGCTTCAGGAAAGCATTTTCGACCCGACATTGCTCTATGATTTCGAGTTGTCAGGATGTACCCTACCCCTCTTGGAAGTTCTGAAACGGTTCACTGAAACACCCTATATTAATGATGAAATAGTAATTAATTTATTAATTAATTTGTTATCTTGTAATTAAAATTTTCTCTAATTCTATGACATCAGTCATTTTGTATCAAAAAGCAATTAAATCAAATATAAATTGCGAATCTTTAATTTATAAATTATTATCATTAACACTAAAAAATTTCGTAATTTATTTTTTTTTTGAAATTTAATAACAGATGGTGCCACACCCCTAGAATCAAAATGAATTTAAATTGAATTTATATCTTTAATTCTGTTCTCAAAGTTATAAGTTGAATTTTATCATTAAGTAAACACCAATCCTCGAAATTCTTTCTTCGTATTTATGAGAAAATTTACAAAAATTTCCTTCTTACAAACAAGATATAATTTCAGTTACTTCTACCATCTTCACATTTATTTTAAGTTACTAAAATATTCGAAATATTCTTCATATTAAGAATATTTCGAATGCTTCAGTTCGAAACATATTTACCTCATCTGACCTCTTGTAAAATAAAACCATTCTTCAGACAACCAGAATCATAATCTGTAGAAGAAAACAAATGCAATGATGCTTTCTGATACATTGCTTTCGTTTGCAGGAATCTCCGATGCTTGAGAAACAACATCCACACCAATTTACTCGCCACTTACTTCTTTCTGGACCTCACTTGGATCATCACGGCAACTCTACAGTCATGGCCGACTGTAGAAGGCTCGAAAGTAAGATTGCGATTTTTATTGAAATTTAACGAAGTGTTTCTGAAAATACTCGATTCTTAAGATGACAGTTAGTTACAGCACCAGTTCGCTGTACGGAGAAACCCGAGATCCATAACATTTCCGGTAAATGATATTACACGTGTTTCTACGGATCTTAAGAATATAGAAAAAGTTCAATGGGGCTAGATAACTTTATGAAACTCTCTATAATCCACGAACTTTTACAGGAAAACGTGTTTAAAAAATACATCAGTTACAAAAAAATTGCTTCAATGACACACCAATGACAGTGGTCTCCCCTAAACTTTCTCGGAGACTCTCGAATGTAGGAGAATATGCATTTTAGAAGCGTCTTTTCTCAGACGATTGAAATTAAAATTTGTAGTAGATCTACTATTGTAGTTACCAAATAACATATCAAATTTGATGTATTTAAGTCATTGCGCTTTTGATTTATCGCGCTTACATGCATCTGAAAGAACAGGTCGACAAACATTCAACCCCTTGTTGGATTTGGCTCAACATTTGTTAGGAGTAGCTGAATTTTTGTACACATTTTTACTAATATTAATTAGCTTATATTCGAAGGGCCGGATGAACACATCTCCTCTGAATAGGTTTTGCTCAAAATGTGGCAGAAATCTATTAAATTTATGTAATGAATTTTATCCGTATAGCTAACAACGTTTTCAAGTTATGTTTGTCACAGAGAGTCAGACAAACGAATAGACATATATTTTTTAAAAATGTGTTTATAAAGCTTAGGAAGGTCTAAAACTTGGTGATCGTCAAAATGTCTAATTCGATTTTTTTTTTTTTTTTTTTTTTTGACGATTATAAAACTTACTTCTTTACTTTACTTACGAAAAAGCAAAAACAAGTACAAAAACAAAAGTTTGACTCTTCGAAACCTTTATTAATACGTAATAAAATTTTTATATCCTTCCTCCTGTATAAAAATTTGTTGACCATAAGCAATGCAGTGTTCATCGTGACTGTTCGGATTTTTATTTTCAATATCCATCACATGAAGGTTTTGTGCTAAATAGTACGTTGAATTGTTATCGACCAATTGAAACAAAAATTTGAAACGGAATTAGTTTTAGATTTTAAAAATTCACATACCAAATTTCACTTGCGATTTTTGATATCGCGTTTTTATTATGCGAATATGAATAACTATAGATCAAATCTTTGGCAAATTTTGTTCAAAATCTAATACAAGTCTATTTTTCGGATTCTAAAATTATATACTAAATGTTATCTATCTATTGTATATAGTTATTGCTTCATTTGCACTAGGACAGGTAGAAAGCAGATTTCTTTCAAATGTTGATAAAATTTCATATATTTCATCTGCAGAGACAACAGACCAAATTTCATCTCTCTCTAACTCAAGGCCTTTTTCAGTTATTGTATTCGTAGATAAATAGACAATTTCAAAAATGGGTTTTTCGAATTTTGGGAGGTATGAAATGAAAAAGTTGAAAGTTCCAATTTTTTCATGACTCCAATATTTTCTTATTTTATACTTCTTATATGAAATTGTAAAAAGAAAGAAAGAAGCTGGCCCAATTGGATAATAATATTAGAAAACCAAAATTAAAACTCAGTTTATTTTATTAGATGGATATTCCTCTACATTTGCTCACGTTAGAAGTTTAGAAGTGATTGTTACGAGCAGAAAGAAATGACGATCAAAGCAAAAAAAAAAAAAAATATTTTTGCATTTAACTTAAACAAAGGAATTTGAAACACGCAGATGTTGTGAGATGTGACAGTGAAAAATGAGATATTTCTGTAATTTTTTTAACTGCAGTACCTAAAATCTTCCATTTGAATTAAGAAAAACGTAGAAAACCTTGGTAATCAATATTAACAAGAAAAAAGTTTCCAACCATGGGAGCAAAAACGAAATGTGGAGAAAAATAGTTGTTTTTTTTTTAATCAAGAACAGCTACATTTTTTTTTAATCTAGGAAGCGTTTCAGAAAAAAAAAGATTGAATAATCAAGAATGTAACAAGAATAATTTGCCTTCGTTGTTAATGCGAACATAACAGCATAAAATAAAATTCTAAATATTCTTATATTTTCCAAAAATAATTCCAATTGAACTATTTTAATACGAATTTATATTTAAATTAAATAGACGTTGAAAGATTAAAATCCAATATCCGGAACCTTGAATGCTACCACAAATGTTGTAAAAGCAGAAGAATAAAGAGAATCGATTCATGATTAAATGAATGCATTGTACTTTTAACCTAACACAGCAATTTGTCTTTTAATCGAGTTAGGTAGAGTTCTATTAAAACTTAACCTTTTAGGGACATTTCCTGTGGTTAAGAATTTCCATAATGAGCTAACTCTATAGACAAAATTACATTTTTGGAGAATCTAATTCCTATTACGATGTATCATAAGTTAGCTAATAATTGAACTAAATTGAAGTAGAAAACTTGGCCAATATGAGTGACAATCTTATTAAAAATGTTTATACTTATGATTATGTAATTATTTTATCGTCATAGAATGCCTTAATTAAAAAAGGTAAAAAAATAGCAAAATAGATTTTTTTTAAACACACTTTTACTAATCTACTAAAAAATAAAAATTACTTGCAATAATTTATTATTATTCTTCGATTTTTTTTAAATTTTTAATATTTAATTTATATTATAATTTTATAAATGCTTTTATTCCAATCATTCTTTTGTCTTTAATTTACAAACAGATAGCGCCACGCGTATAGAATGAATGTTTAATTAAAATAAACGATTATTAGGTAAATAAATTTTGATAATATTAAAATTGTGTGTAAACAGCGAGAACTCTGGTACATTAGGAAGTCACGTTTCAAGTCTCTGGTACATTAGGAAATGTATAAAATATCTTTCAAAATGTTCCTTATACATGAAACAAGACAAAAACAAGTATAATAAATGCTGAAAATTGAACTCTATTATTACTACTGTCTCTGAATTATTCTCTTAACTGCGTCTTATTCCCATACAAAAATGCAGTAATTTACCATGCTTAGATAAATGGAGCAACTTTACATTTGTTAGTATAGCATTTGAATTCACATTAGGGCTATTTTGGAGTGGATATCGAGATTTTGAACATAATCAGATGGCATGGATGATCACTCAGTTGAACCCTCTTCTCCGAAGCATACTGTTACACTGTCCTGAGAATTTTTGATTTCAAAGTGCATGAGCAGGTATCAGGTAGTCCGCATGATCGATTTTCAGTGGAACCTGGTTTCGAATTCGCTGTTCTTCTGACCTTAACACGATATTCTTAAAACTTTTTTTATTTTTTCGTATGTTTCAAACCTTTCTATATTCGGTAAAACATTTTTAAAATTATATCTATATGTCTCTGGGCATGATAATTCGAAAACGATTTGAACTAGGTAAATGAAATTTGGTATATGGTTTTTACAACAAATTCGTAGATTTCTTGCAAATTTTTGACGAAATCCATTCGGGAAAACTAGCTCAAATGAACATTTTAACTTCACGACAATTAAGATCTGCAAAATTTTATATACTGCCTAAGCACTTAATGAATTAAACACTCTGTCAATTTTGAACCATATCTTTCAGGGGTTGACCATCTGTCTGTCTGTATCTCCCCATATAGGCGAATGAGATAACTAAAAATAGCAATGACTTAGATAAAAGATATGTATATGTAATCTACTTAATAAAACTGTAATTTGCCTTGAATTTTGACTTCAATCGATTAAATACAAGTCCCCCCCCGAAAAAAATGCATACTTGGCTTAAATCTTTTTTCTACTAAGTATAAAACGGGACTAAGAAAATAAAAATCTGTGCATTTGTTGATCTTACACGGCGATGCATAAAGTTCACAATTTTTATGCAATGAAAGGAGAAAACATCTATATTTGAGAGTATACGAGCAAGTCTAAGGACCGCAATAGCCTGATTGGAAGGGCGTTGGATTCGCGCCCCTTGGGGTGCGAGTTCGAACCCCTCCGACCGAAGGCTCTCCATGTGTGTGGTATCTGGCACACGTTTAAATCTTATCGTGGTCACAAAGTCATCCCTGTCGAGAGTAATACCACTGGGGGTACTGGGTCAAGGGTGATCGTTCTCTGATTCAGATCTAAATTACTATCTGTGGGTGAGTGAATGAAATGCATGAATGAAGTCCGCCCCGTAAAAGGGTTGTGACGTGTGTATAGCTTGGTAGTACTCTTGACCCTACATGGCGCTACTGAAAAAACAAGAGACGCTTCCTTGGCTTCTGAAACACAGACTTCTAAATTCAGTGGGCTTGTCTATGACAAGTGCCATTCGAAACAACAGCAACAGCGAGTTAGTTTCGGGGAGATCACTCCCACATGGTTTCTTTTGTTATTATCATTTAAAAATTTTTATGGTGTTTTTTCAAACTAAACAACAGCAATAAAAGTTAAACCATAAAACCAATATGTAAATCTTATTTTGATCAAATGAATATATTTTCAAACTTTTTTATTATGAATGAGCAATCAATAATAAGAATATCAGAAGGCTCGTTTTCTTTCAAGATTCGTTTTCTTTCAAGATTCCTCCATTTCTCACTCACGCAATCAAATGCCTCGAAGTAATTATGACTGTTTTTTTTTTTGTTGTTGTTGTTGTTGTTTTTTCCATTTGGGACATATTTCTTAAAGAAATAATCACGAATAAAAAATTTTAAAAACTTCTTCTGCCACTTTTTTTTTATGTGTTGCTTGAAAATAAAAGCAAAGATTTGTTCTCGAGGGAATATTAAAACGATTCATTTATACGCACTTCTCTATGCTATTGAGACTCTAATGTGCGTTTTGATTTTCAGCTGACTTGCGTCTTAGTGATATTCCTCACTTATTTGATGGTCACCAACTTCTTCTGGATGTTCGTGGAAGGACTCTACCTGTACATTCTGGCCGTGAAAACCTTTTCGATTGAAGTCGTTCGAATACAAGTGTATGCCCTCATAGGATGGGGTACGTATGATGTTTTTTTTTATTTACTGTTTTTGAATAATTATTGTATAGATACATTTCATAGATTAGATCGTAGGTTCATATCGATATATTTGTAGATATAAATATTTTGAGATATTATGATATTTTTAATTCAATGAGTTGCTTTATTCTATCATGCTTTTTGTACTTTATATTTTTATAACTAGATAAGAATGCATAATTTATGGGTAAAAACTTTACGAACAATGTTAGTTATGATACACTTGAATAATTTTGTTAGAATTATTTTGAACGAGTATTACATCAGAACGTATAGGAGAGATTTTTGAAGTTAAACGAAATTTTTTAGCTTCACGTTTCTCCTTCTAGCGACGGGACATCTCAGATTCTGTGTGGTGGTTGATTCTCGCCACCCGGGTGAGTACAGAAATGGTGTGTGGTCGGCTATCCCTATCAATGACGGGACGTAACTCCCATAGGAGGGGTCGTACCGTGGCCAGTGATGGTCCTTAGGAATCAACCTCTGTTCCCGACAATGCTTTCACGGCAGTCCGGTTATTCAAATTTATCCATGTGCTTCAGGCCGGGGCGAAATTTTCAATTTGAGATTACCTTTAAGTTGGCGTTAAGTTTTGAAAATAGGATAAAATATTTCAAAATTTGCCGTTTTTATGCTTTTTAAATGCTAATTATGAAAACTAATACCCGACAGAACTCTGTCTCTATTTACAGGAATTCAAATTTACATGATTCTTTGTTCTTTCCGCTTTGAATATTTCTAGTTTCAAAATATAAAACAAACACAAAAATCGGTAATAAATGGAAATAAAAAAAAAATTGTATTTTGTTTCCGAAAATGATTTAGCAGTTACAACAAATCCTGATCAACTTGCTCATATACTAGAAGTTTTAAGCGTTTCTCATTCTTTGATATTCAAGCTGATAGTAATGATGTCAAAAAGTTAATGTAGAAGCCGTCGCTTCACAGTCAAAGAGTTGAAAAACAAGATATAAATATTAAGAAGATATTGTAGAAATCATTACATCATACTCAAAAAAATTGGAAAAGGAGGTACAAATTTTGAATACAATAAATTTTAATAAAAGTCATATTCTAGTTATAAGGTAAGGAATAAAAAAATATTAGCTTCACATAAAAAAAATTACCTGAAGCAGCAAACCATTGAGTTGTCAAGGAAGTCAGTTAGATTTTATAAAGCTGTAGACAACGAAATCCTAATTCCTTTTTTGCAATCAAGAAATTTTGCTTTTTATTTGGATATATATTTTAACCATCTTTATTAAATACTCTCCTTCGAACAGCTTTTTCAAAACCTTTGCTTCCACTTAATTAAAGTTTGCATATTGCACTTGTGAGCAAAATTAGGCCACAATTAATATGCTTTTCGTCGATTCCGCACATAATAAAATTTCAGGTTTAAAAATATTTGCTTACCAAGATATTTTATGGAACAGTTTTAAATAAATAAGATGAAACGCAAACGATAATATTTAGATTAGATTGAACAAAATACAATTATTGTGCGTACATGATTCTGTATTTTGAGACCTTAAAAATATTCATTTATTTAAAAGTTTACAGTTGTTTGAAATAATATTTCCTGGAAATATCGCGAAAAACGTCAAAATTCAATTTAATTTTTAATTAATTAAAATTTTGAAAAATCGTCCCGAAGTATACATTTTCATACTCCAAGATATACATATGCTCAATTTGGTAACTATAGGTCAAACGGTCTGGCCTATAGAGCACCACATACACACGCATTTATCCTTATAATTAATATAGATTAAGTAACATTATTTTAAATCATTCAAATAAAACCATAGACTTAATTCAGTGAGCTGAAAACTTCAGCAGTAGAAAGTTTGGTTAGATCTTCCATTCAAGTTACTTTATCAGCAAATCGTAGCAAAGCTTTTGAAAAATTTTGGTTGAAACTCTTGAGCAATTTTTGGAAGTCTTTGAAACAAAGTTATGATAGCAAAATATTTAAAGTTTTTAGGAAAGAAGTTACACAGCGAAATAAAAAAAATAAAGACTTTTATAAAAATTTATTTTTTTCCTTTCAAATAACATGCATGAAAAGACTGCGTGTATTCAAAGTTTACTTTGCGTAAACTTTTGCTCTTTCACTCTTTTTACTGGAGATTTCTTAAAAGAAGACTTTCGTTCTAGATTTTTCGGTGACAAAGGGTGAAGAAGATATATTACTTTTTCATGTTTATTATTCTCAAAATTCCTTTTTTTTTTTTTTTTGCATATTTTTTCTGAAATTTTTTTGTCTATCTCTTAAGTATTACGAATTTCTGTTGCAGAATGATATGAGAAATAATTTTGTGACATTCTTATTTTCTTATAAATGAAGAAAAAGGAATTATTACAAATGCAAAGAAAATCTCCTCCTCATGATCTCCATCTTACAATCTTCCCCAAACGCGAAAAATAAAATTAATGGTATCTGTCTATCAGACAACACATTCATTTAGACACAACAAGTTTTAGTAAACACTATTTATGCTAAAACTGCTGATCTTTTAAATTTTGAACAATGAAATCAGTTCATAGGAAATCTACTTGTTTATCTATCGGCATAGGTTATATCCTCCCGTTGGTGCGGTGCGAAAGTTTACCCGCAAGGGTAAAGACTACCACCTAGCATTCATTTGCATCATATGACCAAAGTTCAAAATTTTAAGATATCTCTTAAATTAAGCATCGTATTGCTTCGAAACGGAGAGTCAGTGGAACTAAACTGAGCTATTTATTAACAAGGATGTTAAAATTATAACTCAAAAATTCAATATACCAGATGAATAAAATTTGGTATGCACTCGCATTAGCAGATTGTAGAAGTGTATTATCCTCTGTAAATGCAATTTTTAGCTCCCCTTGTGCACTATATTTTATTTTAGCGATGGATCACCGTTTAAACCCAGATAAAAAATGAAAGCATTATCTGACATAATTATGCGTGTCTCAGTAATATTTATTTTTTAAATGAATAGTTTCTTCAATTTAAAAACATATTTCATTTTCGAAAATTCAGCCATTTGATGTATGATTCTGGCTCATTATTTCAATATGAGGAGTTCAAATCTCAGAGTAAATCCGACTCGGAAGTCATTGTCTGTTTGTGAAAAATACAACATACAACATATAATATACAAAAATACAACGAATTAGAGAAATGAAGTTTAATATTCTGTACTCATATCACAACTTACAATTTTCATTAAATTCTGGGCCTAATTGGAACTTTGAAGTTTAATATAAACCATTCCAGATTGTGTGTGTAAGCGAAGAAAAATATTTCCCATGGCTTCAAGATTATCTTCCTCATTTGATTTTTCATTCTTCTACAAAAAGAAGTCTAATTTTCCCTTTTTGTTGCTTTTGCAAATTAATTGGCGAAATTTGCAACATATGAAGCGAATACCTTTTGTTCAAATTCAGAAAAAAAAATAGTAATGAGATATACATTATTACAAAAGGCACACATTTTTATGTTTTGTCGATTATTTATTTTCATTTTAACTTTTCATATTTACACAGAATTCAAACTCATAATTTAGAGGCAATGCAAGAATAAATGAAAACTATTTCATCTGAAAAGACTGCTGGGGAAGAAAAAAAAAGAAAAATGAGCGTTATTATTCTTAGAAGTGATTTTCATTCATTTTTTGGTTGAAGATTAAAGTTTTTACATGTTTAATCAAGTAGATATTTATCCCATGTTTATTTTTAAAGTTAAATATCGCAACATACTTTTTAAATGTTACATTGTTTAAAAAACATGCTTCTTGTTTTATTAGCAATACATTTTGAAATTTTTTTTTCTTTGGATCATATACATAACAGAATTCCATTTTTATTAATCCAAATATAATATCTCACTAAGAAAAAAAAATGCCTCTATTCTAATTCACTCATGTTAATCCGTAGATAATGCCAATAAATCTGATGGTTGAATCTCACGGTGCAATGAGACTTCGAGTACTTTCTTATTGCTTTGAAGAAAGTTCGTGTGGTTACGCTCCTCTCTACAATGGATAAAACCAGCGAGAGAGTTCTCCCCACCACTTTTTCTTATAAAATACAGTGTGTTTAATACTTCATAGTTGAGTGAGGAGAAAAAAAAGGCATTTCGGAATTTTTTTTATTTCTCTTATGATGTCCTTTCTCAGACGGGTTCATAAGTTGTTACAGATCTAAAATTTTTGATAATTTCCTTTTTGCATATTCCGTTCGACGAATGAGTCCAAAAATGCATATAGTTTTGGACGTTTGTTTTCTATCATTTTTCCCATTGACTAACAAGAATCAAAAGTTGATACAGATCTGCAGTTTTGGGTATTTTTCTTTTTAATATCTTCATTTTGATGAATGGGTCTAAAAATTAAAATGCATTAGTAGAGAGACTGCAAAGAGGCAAATCTACAAATTGTGGATGTTTTCCTTTTACTGACGTTTTTGATGTGTCTAAACATTGATTTAAACCTACTGTTTCAAATATTTTATTTTTGCCATCTTCTAATCAGCCGGTTGGGTTCAGGTGTTGATATAAATATGTTGACAGATCTCCACATAAAGATAGTTCTAAAATTTTGTCTATTTCCCTTTTAACATCTTTCCTTCGACGAATGAATCGAAACTTTGTTACAGACCAACAGTATTGGATGTTTTCCTTTTGCTGTCTTCCAATCGACTCATTGGGATGGATGTAGACTAATGGATATAGATCTATAATTTTGGGTTTTTCTATTTCAATATCTGACCTACGCCTCACTGGATTCAAAAGTTGATACAGGTTTACAATTTTGTTTGTTTACTTAGATCATTGCCGATCAATAATTTAGTTACCAAATTTTAAAGATCTGGGTAACAGCATTTTTTTTTGGACATAAATAGACAAATGTCCAACTACACCCAAAATCTGATGATGATCATCTATATACTGATTATAAAACTGGAATCTAAATTTCATCCATTTAAATTGTAGCGCTTTCGAATTTTGCATTCCTTTGCAGATAACCATAACACAAGGGATTTTATCTGAAATTTGATAAAAAATATGATATTTCCTTTTAGGATGTTATCATTCTTTTCTAGCTTATTTTGGTTTTGAATTTAAATAAACGCACAGACAGACATGATTTCAAAACTGGTTTCTTCATGCTGAGGGTAAATTTAAACGGAAAGATTTATCAAAATCTCGAGAGTGGATTTTTTGATGATTAAAATAATTTCTATACTTTGTGTATGAAATATAAAAAAATGAGAATTATGTTATTTAGATTTCTGAGTCTTTGAATCCTTTTTTTTCCACTTTACGATGATTGCGCATCACGTGAGAAAGTGAGTAGAAAGTCATCATAAAATTTCATCTTAATAAGCATGAAACAAATCAAATCAAACAAAGATGAGCTTATTAAGGCTTTCAAATATTTGCTTTCAAACACATAAAAGGATAAAATTAAAATATCAATACTTCAAATAATCTCATTAACTCTTTAGAAATGAGCGATAATCTGTGATCCACGAAAACTGCAAAACAGTTTGTTTTCATAAAAACTCACTCCAAACCTTTAAAAAATATATAATGAAAACTTATTCCCATCCCATTATTTCCTATTTGTTTATTCAATATTTCGAGAATTCTCTCTCGTCAGTTTTGTGACTCATTCATTCCACACCTCGTGGAAATTTATAGAGTTTTTACTGACGACTAAACATAAAAATCTCTTGAACAACACTTCCTCTTAAACATCGCAGAAGTCTCTTCGAGTGAGAGAAAAAACTTTTAGTAATGAAAAGAGCCATTAAATTTTACTTTTAAAGATGAAGTGCTTAATTAAGTGAATGACGCCGTTTAATGAATCTTTTTCTCAACTTGATCACGAAGTTCATGAAAAATGCAAAAATTTACTGTTCTTCAGGAAATTTATTCTAGCTTCGAGGACAGTAATATCGTTTGCTTTTTATTTTCAGACAAGCCTGAAAACCTTTTTTTTTTTGTCCTTATTTTAATGGAAGTAATAACATCCAGTTTAAGCAGCACGCGAAATGAAAACTGTTTCATTGTGCACTGGGACTATTTAAAGCTTTGAACTTCAGCACGTTCATCATTTAGAGGTTTTTATAATTTATAATGCGTTGCTATACGTTGTTATGGAATTTTCTAAGAAGAATATTCCCTTATTTCCTTTAATGGATGGTTGTTTGTTCAAATAGCGGCCCATTTGTGTCTGTGTCCTTTGAAACATAATGGCTATTGAAAGGAATGAAAGTTTTTAACAGTTTTACTGCATTTTTTGTGTGATAAATATTATGACTATAAAAAATATTAAATTTAAAAAATGCAAAAAATTTTTGATTCCAGAGTGTTTATTCTAGCTTCATTTAAATTTTAGTATTATTATGATTTTAAGTCAAAAAATATTTCTTTAGAAATTTTTTTAAAAAATTAAAAACTATTATTTTTTTTCTTTGCTTAAAAGATATTATCAAAAATCTGTCATTTTTGGATCAAAAACTATGATCCTAGATGTCACCATAAAGTTTATTTTATTCTAGAATTTGGGTTAAACTTTCCAACTATTCTAAATTCATTTTCACGTGCTTTATTTATTTACTAGCCGTCTTTGGCGACCAGCCGGTTCGCCAGTATTACCACTCGCTACAATTTTCAATTAAATATTTCAAATAACTTGTCTCTTAATATCTTCTCAAACAAAACATTTTCAATCTTCAAATTTTGATAGTCATACCAAACGTATACTCTTGATTAGATCATTTCGTTCAATTTACTACATATATTTTCCTAATTTGTTGTCATTTCCGGTAAAACCAACTTTAATTTAAAGTGGAAATGCTGAAATTGCAATTAATGTAAAGATATTTTTTAATAAAACCAAGCGTTTTATTTTATTTATCATTTTTATTGTTATTTACTTATTTATTATTATTATTATTGAATATGAGTACTGCAAACAGGATCGCTCGGTATTTAAGTCTTATGTGAACTACAAAATATTTTTCATAATTTATGTAATATCTCAAACAATAATTCAACAAAAATTTCTCAGATTCGGCATAAAATTCAGTTTTTAGTTTTGCTTTCAAAAGGATTTAAATGAAATCAATAATAATATTTTGTTCCGTATTATAAATATATTTCAAAAATTATGAAATCTAAATTTAATGCAGTAAGGTATCATATTCTGAGAAATATTCTAGACACGCCAAATTTTAAATAAATGAATGAATGTTTCTATTTTCCACAATCAACTAAGACTTATTTATGAAGTTTTGAATGTTAAAAATTTAAA
Source organism: Argiope aurantia (assembly GCA_026543865.1). Classification (NCBI taxonomy): domain Eukaryota; kingdom Metazoa; phylum Arthropoda; class Arachnida; order Araneae; family Araneidae; genus Argiope; species Argiope aurantia. The sequence continues at coordinate 40,519 of JAPMOR010105720.1, read as the reverse complement.
AAAAAACTCAACATTTTCATAATCTTAGGCCAATTAATCTTGAGAAACCTGCGCCCTGATTGGCGTATTTTCTTTGAAACGATCGATGGAAAATCTAAAATTATCCTTTTTTTTATTGAATAGTGATATTCAAATTTTCATAAATCAGTCAGTTTAAGTGATTGATTTAGTTGATTGGAAATTAACTCTTTTTATTTAAAATATTAGTGTTTCAAGAGCATTTTGTTAAAAGTGATTTCCACAGCAGAAGCTTTATGTAAAATCAAAAATTCGTTATTTATTAGAGCATTTATTGAATCAAGTTACAAAAAATATAATCATTTTCCATTTAGACCATTTTAGCAGATCTGTGTCTATTACTAAAGGTTTACAAATTAGCTGTATGGCCATGATTTAAATGGATATCCTGTTCATACTAAACAAAACTTGCCTTAAAATAAAACTGATTTATTGGATTAATAATATAGACAGTGTAAAAGATCATGAAATAATTTTTCTTAAATTTATTTTTTAGAAAAAATAATATTTCATATTTGTTTCATTTCCTACAGACACGTGCCGAAAATTATATTTTTGCAGATTTCATTTCCAAAAAGATTTAATTTATTTTTAATTGGAGCTTTCATTAATGTGATGGCAATACTTTGAAAAAAAGCTAATTTTTCCCCATGAATGCGAAACGTGCTCGTGCAGCTTAAAATTTATTTTTATTTTGTACGAAAAAAAAATGTTGAAAAATATAGTTAAAATATTTATTTAAAAATTCATTAAAAATAGAAATTTGATTTTAAGATTAAAACATTGGTATCGTTTAAAAGATAAATTTTTGATCTTTAACTTCATGTAAAAATCTATTTTGTGCGGTAATATTTTCAGAAGTTATAGCAGAGACACGCCAAAATTTCGCTTAATTTTTATATAAATAAAATTCTAATTAAAAATTCGAAAAAATAACCCCGAGGTGCACATTCCCGGCCTCCAAGGTATACACGTGCCAAATGTGGTAGCTGTAGGTTGAATGGTCTGGCCTGTAGAGCGCCAACACACACACATTGAGCTTTATTTATAAGTATAGATTTGTATGTCCTATGTATTTGCTTACATATTTATTTCAGTTTTATGCATTTTTTTTGTGTGTAAAGATATGGATTTATTGAGTGTCAGTTGCGTTGTAAATAAAAAAAACTTGATGGTGAAGCAATAACATCACTTCCGAACAATCTATAAATTTGTGGAATGGTGGTGGAATTGAGGAATCTTTAGGAATACGGCCATTTGGAAGTGTAACCGAATTCTTATGATGCCGGAGTTATTAAAATGCTCATTCATGAAAATACTCTAGGTAAATCGTATGATGTATGAGATGTTATTCCTATATGTAATGATATTTTAATTCTAATTTCAATTTAATTATTTTCCAAGATTTTATCTTAATTTAGCCCATAGTAACTTCATTCTAAAATATTCTCTTATTTCGTGACCCAATTCCACTTTCGGTTTAATTAATCCCTTTGTAAAAATAATGCGTCATCAATACTACTTATTAAATGAAAGTGATACTTTTACCCTTCAAAAGGTGTCAAAGGTCACACGTGTATTGAATTGGCGCCTGGCCAGAAATTCAATGTTATATAAGGCTAGATGTCATCTTTTTGGCCCTTTTTTCCCTTTTCTTACTTCTGTGTGTGCTGCGCTGTGTTTTCTTGTATATAATCATGCCTGCCACTCGGAATAGAATAAAACGTAATTAAAAATACCAAGTCTCTTCACTGTTTCGAACCTGCATTCTACTTCAATCAAAATATGTTATATATATATATATATATGTCATGATATTTTAACTCTAATTTTAATTTAATTGATTTTCAAGATTTCATCTTCATTTAGCCCATAGTAACTTTATTCTAAAATATTCTCTTATTTCGTGATCCAATTCCACTGTCTCTACTTAATTGATTCAAGAGAAGCTTTATAAAATTACTGACTCGACTAAACGCCGATGCTTTCACACGCTCGGCGTGAAGGGGTAAAAAACTGTCCAGTAAGCACATTCTTTTTAAAAGATCCCTGTGTTTCCTTTACATGTGATTGGCATGCGTCAGAAATCCCTATCAGAATCTTAATAATGTATTAGCACTATGAAGAAATATTTTCCCTATCAAAATCATGGGTTATATAAGACGAGGGATAATTTATTTCTCTCTCTTCCCCACTTCTGTTTTTGCAACGCGCTGTGGCGGACGCGCAATGTCCGCGCGTTTGCTTGTAAATAATTTTGCTTTCCCGATGGATATTAAAATTAATTTAAAAATGTAAAAACTCTTTTCCCTGTCTTCAAACTGCATTTCTGCTTCACGTCAAATAATGTTATATATATATATATATATATATATATATATATATATATAACTGACTCTACGCTTTTGATTAAAAGTTTGTAAGTTGTTTGGAAAATATAGAAGAGGATATATAACTGCTTGGATCAGTCAGAATTCAGATTCTACTCAAGATATCATTGAAATTTATCGTGATTATCAACAAAAGAATGAGCTTGCAAAACTATGTTCGTTTCGAATGATAATTTATATAAAATTATTGCCTGAATTTTTAAAAATTAGAACCCCCCCCCCCAAGATGGATGATGCAATCACTTAAAGTGAATTAAAGAAATTTTGCCAATGAAATTAGAAGCTGTTTTAGTAAACCTAGATGAATTTTATATCATTTTGTATCCTTAAATGAAATTTTTATTCGTCACTATCCGCTTGAGAAACGATAAAAAAAAATGCAATCTTGGGATTCTATTTCCTTTTTTCCCAACCAATAAAAACTATAACTGTCTCTTTGGCAAGAAAGGAAATAACAGCTCCCTGATTGGATATAATTTCACATAACCATTTTCATAAGTCCTTTCCTAAAAAGTTTTAAAGATTTTTGTGGAATAATCTTTTTAAATTTTGGGGAAAACGGTAGAATAGATACCGAAAAGTACTGTGTTTCTTTAATAATTCCTTTAAATAATGAGATAATGGGAGGACTACCTCACATAGGGAAAAAGAGGATTCCTTTTTATCATGATAATGCAACAACTCATACTTTTGCAAATGTAAGCTTAAAACTACCCTATCTGCGTTTCCAATTTTGTTCCTTCAAGTAAGTACGATTTCCAAACTTGAAAGAATTGTGTTGGAGGGCAACATTGTTCATTTAATAAGGATTCTAGTGCCGAAATTTGTCAATTTTGAAGAGTGGAGCAATAATATTACATGGATGAAAATAAAAATAAATCTGGAATAATGTTGAACTATATTTGTAAATCTCGAAGGAGAACAATGCTGAAAACTAAATACATAGAATAAAAATAAAATTAATATTTTATAACTTTTTCATAATGAATTATCTCCATATAGACTACTGTTAAGGTAAACTTATAAAATAAATTAAATGTGTTACGGTGGCAAAAATATTTTATATTAATAACATTGTGTTAAATTGTACAATTTAAAAGATAAATTGAAATTATTTCCTTTTTAAAGGATAGAAAGCCTGGAAATACTTGGTTCAGATAATTAAAAAAAAATCCTTTTCTGTGTATTATTCCATCTGTTAGAATTCGTCTGTTTCAGTCAGAAAAAGAAAAACGTCCCTGTATAAATAATGTACTAGATGTGAAAACTCTTTTCAATAAGAGTCTATTCTTCAGAAATTTAAATACTTTTTCCATATTTTGCTCCAAATTGCCTTGAAGTTTAAGAAAGGTTTTAATGTAGATTCCAGGGCAGTTAATTTGTCTAAATTTATTTAATTATGTATAGAATGTATTTTCCTTAGTTGTAAAAAATTTCTATATAATTACATAACTACTTTCAGATAAATTAATTTAATCATGATTTTTTCATTATGTGTGTGTGTGTGTGTGCGTGTGTGTGTGTAACATTTAATTCTTGAAATCAGAAGGCAAGTTTGAATACATAGATGAGACGTTGCATTTTTAATTTCGTTTTATTCTCTCTCAGGAGGCAGGCATGATTATTTACAAGAAGGCGCAGCGCGGCACAAAAGCAGAAGCAAAGAAGGGATGAAACAAATGATGACTAGTCTTATATAACATGGGATTTCCGGCCACGCGCCAATTCAATACATGTGTTGACCTTGAGAAGGGCAACGGAAGTATCACTTTCACTCGATACGTAGAACTGATTGCGCAGTACTTTTTACACAGCTTCAGTTGAATTAATTAAACCGAAAGTAGAATCGTATCAGGAAATAAGAGAATGAACTTACTATGGGCTAAATTAACATAATGCTTTGGAAATTAATTTGGTTAAAATTACGAGTTTAAAATATCATTACATATATATATTGCTTACACTTCTTTTTTCTCGGAAAGTTAATTGCTCTAAAATTGTAAGAAACATTTCTATCAAAATGTAAATTTACATAACATTTCAATACTGTATCAGTTTTAATACAGGGGGCCACAATTGAAGTTCGAAACTAACCACAATAAAAATTCAGTCTTGTCAAAAATTTGAATTAATATAAATTATGCCAAAATATGAGTGCGTCGAGCAAGAAGTGGTAATTTTTAAACCAGAAATATCAGTGAAGATTTAATTTCGATATTCATTATTTTAGTAAATAATCCATAATTAATATATTATATTAAATTTTCATAAAGAATAATTTAACTGAAGAATAATTTTCACTGAAAGAATAATTTAATGTGCTTAAGAATAATGATTTAATAAATAAATTGTTTTAACTAATAAAAAGAATAAGACAGTTTAAGCATAACTATTTCAAAATAAAATAATTATTAAAAAATTAGTAGTATATTTAACATCCAACATGTTTAATGGTTTTCTATATATTTAATCGTAGTATTCTAATTTTTTTTTTCGTTTTTTCTGAACAAAATTTAGCAAAATAAAATCATTTTTGCAAGAAACTCTATAAAATGGATTTTAAATGCTAGGCTGAATCATTAAGAAAGATGACTATTTTTTTCCATAAGAAAAATTGGTTGGCACACACAAAGCATTTCAGAATATTCAGGAAATCTCTTCTAATATAAATTTTAAAATAGCTAATTTTAAACGTTTCGAATAATGCGTAAAAAGAAAGTTTTATATTTCAACCATTTTGAATTGTAAAATCTTATTTTCCATTTCTGAATATTATTTTGAAACTTCAGCGAAAATTCTACCATTCAACCCCCATTTGATCTTTTATTAAGGTAATTTTTTTTGTATGTAAATATTTACATTTTCCATGTTTCTGCATATATATAATATTGCTTTTTGATTATCAAAAATTATATTGGATTTTTTTTAAGAATCTTAGAATGCTCAAAATGCATCTAACGTTTTTTTCCCCCGTCTGTTAAAGGAATTCCAGCAGTGATAGTCATATCGTGGGCTTCAGTGAAAGCCTATTTATCTCCGCTTTCAAAAGATCTGTGGATTGATGAGTAAGTCAAATTCTTGAAATATTTTTAATATCTAGATATTGTTTTAATTGCTTTATCAATTATATTAAATGTAATAAATAATAGCAAAATCCATTTTCGTTTATTGTTAATGTTGTTCTTAAATGTTTTTGCTTATTATTTCAAAATATGTGTAAATATACCGGAAGATTTAAAAGTCTGTTAATATTTGAAAATCAATAATTCACGAAATAATGCAAGCAGAAAGTTAAAAATTGACATGACGTGGAATTTTACAAAAAAAAAGTTACACATTTGCGTCATTCCTAGCCTGGCTGATAAACATACTGGAAATACGATTTTTACGCAGGTTGACGTTCCACCTCATATTGTTACATGTCTAAAAGATCTTTTGCGCACATCGTTTCGTGAGGACAGAATATTGAGCTGAGCCACCATTGCCTCGAAGTCAATCTGAAGTCGCAAATCTTCTGGGATCATCCGATCTCATTAGGGATGCTTAGAATCACATCTGACAGTCATTTCTCAACACACCTACAGATAGTCAATTTTTACTTCTCTACCTACATTATTCCATAAATTATTGAACTTTTAAATGTTAACGGACTTTTGAAACACCCTGTAAAATTGGCTCAAATGAAAGCAGCATTTTTGTTATTATGGCACCATTTCATTGGATGTTGGCGGTCTGGAAAGACAAGCTATTAATAGCGATGAATCATTCAGTAAAAAATTGGCAACGAATTAAATAATATCTTGTCTTGGATTGCTCAAAACAGGCTCAAGGCACAGCATCAAATTGTTTCGGTAAAATGTTCTAATGGAACTGTTACAATAAATGTGTATATGGAAAATGAGAGCATGCAAAACATTGCAACTTACCGATGGTGCAAAAAATTTTACACTAATGGCTATGCTTGTATTGTTCCGGGATATTAACTGTACTCACATGTCCATGGTAAAATTTTCATTTTGGCTTGGAAGCATCTTATATGTTAACAAAAATTCAAGATTTAGTTTTGTTGATTTCCATTAGATTCTACTTGCGATCAAGCCATAGACACCTTCGACCTCAAAATAATCAATGAACTTGATAAATCAAGTTTTATTAATCTTGACATCAAAACTGTAGGTCTGTGGCTGTAAAATAATCAATGAACCTTGATAAATCAAGTTTTATTAATCTTGACATCAAAACTGTAAGTCTGTGGCTGTATTGTTTCAGGTATATCAATTGTATTTTTAAGTTCATGGTCAGAATTTCATTTTCATTTTGGACATACTTTATATATAAAATGTTTCAGGACTATTTCTGTTGAATACTGTTAAACTATGCTAGTGGCCAGGATATCATCATATTTGATCTTGCATTCCAAATACCATTCCTGTTTCAAAATTAACTGCTGTTCTAGTGAGATATTTGTGAGGAAATGTAAATTTAATTTTCTCATTGCTTTTATGAACAATGTTTTTATCGTGATATTACTGGAATATCGCGTTATCTATCACTATCACTAAAAGAACAGCAATTAAAGATCCGACATCCGTTCAGCATGCTTCATAGCTGCCTGTAAAACTGGCTTCTTACGATGGAACTAATTACGCAGGGAAGCAATATCACAAATTCGTAATAATATATTAGTGTTTAACGTCATTTGATCCTGCTGCATCTAAGAATAATTGCAATGAAAGTTCTAAAAATAATTTTAATAGCTTTGATATTCGTGATTGTTCCCATTGTCATTTTTGAGTTAAGACACCGAGTGCCCACAATATTCATTAAACTAAACTAATTAACATCTTTATATAGAAAAGATATTTTCTTTCAAAATTCACATGGATGAAAAGAATCTTATCTTTCTCATACTGTACTATTGTTCATGTCAAATAATTTACTTTCGATATTTATAAAAAACGATTCTTAGTATAATATTAGTTCAAGTTATGGGTTGGTCCTCCTCGTGTTCCTCAATACATCCTTTTTTTCTAAACTAAACAATTACAAGAAAGTTATTCTTATCATTTCTACAATTTTTTGAGTTTTGCTATGAGAGTAAATTTTTCTTTTTAAGAATTGTTTTTGAATAAAAAGGTTTGAATGTCTACACTAAATTTCGCACATGAAATCTATTGCACACAAATTGAATATTTCAAGTATTAATTTTCAAATATTTCTTCGTCAATACCTACAACCATTTACCAGCTTTTTTGCTTTCTTTTTCAGCTGTGTTTGGCAAACTAAAGATGCTACTGATTATATATTCATATGCCCGATTATTACAGTCTTAGTGGTGAGTATTGATTTTTTTTTTATCAATATGATTTTTGTAGAAATGTGCATGCGAAAATATATTTTTTAATTTTACCATTAATTCATATTAGCTTTCTCTGAAAATATGAATTCTTATTTTGCTTGATTTATTGTTCGCACTTTCAGCTTCAGCAATTCCGAGCAGATTTTATTTTTCCCAATATTTTTAAAAAATTAGGAGGGGTGTCAATAAGTAACTCACATAATTTAGAATAAAATAATAAAAATACAATATATGACAAAATGTAACGAAAGTGGAAGTAGTATCAGTTTATTACTTTTTGGCATGATTACCATTCGTAATGAGACATTTTTTGCAGCTCTAGATCACTTTGAAATTCCAGTCTCATAGAAAGCTATCAATCAGTTTGAAGTTGTCTTGACGAATCTAACTTTCCATTCGTTCGTGGAAAGTTGTGAAGATTTTATTGAGAAGATTAGAAGCATACAAAACACAGCCCAGACTTGAATCCCTCATATTTTCATTGTTGTGCAATGAAAAGATTCCTCGGCAATCAGAAGTTTAACTCTTATGACAACTTCAACCAGGCCGGCGACGGTCTATGAGACCCAGATTTTCAAGCTGGTCTAACGTTGGGACAAATGTCCCATCATGAATGAAAAGTAATAAATTGGTAATACTTTCATTTACGTTTCATATTGCCATCCATTGCATTTATCATTATTGTACTCAAAATTATATGCGTTATTTATTGATATACCTTCATTCATTAAATCAATTTTTTAGTGCATGTGCGGTTACGACAGTGGATACAAAAAATTTTTAAACAGCCAGGAGAAAAAAATTTAGATTATTAAGGAGTTTTAAGAATACTATCAATTGCTTGGTTTTCATGAAATATTTCGTTTGAAAATTTCTGCAGATTTCAACTGATCATAATCCTTGGAACCTAACCTCTCTCGATATCTTTGTGTGCGTGCGTCCAGAATAATTTTCAATTTAATTTTATCTAATAGGGATATGCCGCAGAAAGTACTAATTTCCTAAAGATTTGTCCTTTAATGACTTGTTTATTTCAAAGATGTGGTGGAAATGAATTTAAGACGGGAGTTTTTAATTCCGCTTAACTCTCTGGGGGCTGAAGATAGAAACAGAAAAGAAGGAAAAGGAGACAAAATATCACCTCATCGTCATTGGCAACTTTTGTATTGAGAGTTTTTCGATTGCACAATTGCTTAGATGACATGGATAGAAAACCGATTACCAACTCCTAAATTCGTTTACTTTTTAATCTGAGCACGTGATACCTATTGTCGTTGCAAAGCTGACATCTGTCACATTCTTCGCCATTTTTTTTTTCATAGTTTCAACTTTTAAAAGATTAGAAAAGGAATACGGAGATAATGACTTTTTCCTTTTACATCTCCATAGAAAATGGATCTAGCTGATTTCCAATTTACCAATATAAATTTTTCCCCCTTATGCAGCATAATGTATTTGTAATAATGCAATATAATGTAATAAGGTATTTGTAATAATATATAATGTAATGTAAGATTTGATTTGATCGTTAATTTTAGAAAAAATTATTAATCGTTCGTGTCCATCTGTATAATAGTATTCAGGTGGAAGTTTTATTTAATCATTTCTGATGAAGGAGTCTGCCAACATTTCTTTTCAGGTAAATATCTTCTTCATGTGCAAGATTATGTGGGTCCTAATAACCAAGCTTCGCATTGCGACATCAGCGGAATCGAAACAATACAGGTGAGCGCAACCAAAACAAATTTCCTTGAAAACTATTCCTTTTTTTTTAATGAATTAGTGGAAGAATGCATTAAATATCCAAATTAGAATTAAAATGCCTCCGAAAAAAAATTGTAAAATTTGTTACCGAATTGTTCATTTCTAATATATGGATCTTTATTAAAATTATTCTGCATTTTTTTAAAATCAGCTTTTTTATTCACTGCTATTGAATCATAGTTTCATTAAATTGATCTACTCAATGATAATTAAGTTCTGTAAGTATTAGAATAGTTAATTGTCATCTAAAACAAAAAAAAATGTGCAAAATTCAAAATTTCGAACTGATCAGATAATAAATGAAAAATATCCTCATCAAATTCCATGTTTGCTAACATGAAATTTCAAATTAAATAAATAGGTGTAAAAATAGAAGTCAATACTTGAAAGTATATTATAGCCGTATTTGACTTTCTTTATGTTGAATTTACTTAATATAGAAAAGAAACCAACAGAATCGTTCTAAAAATTCGTCACAAAACTAATAACTATTAATTTTTTTTTATTTAAAATTCAATTCTAACAAAATTTTCTTACATTTAGCTTTATAATAAAATTCACCAATTAATAGAATCATATTTCTACAATAAGCTAATCCAATATAGCCGCATTAGACATGTCAAAAATACTGAAAATGAAGCAATATATGGAAAATGCAAGTAAAGATGAAGCATTACTGAAATTTAAATAAGTAAGAAAATTATAATAAATAAGCATATTAAAATGAAATCGTAAACTTAAAATACACAATTATGAAAAATTCAAATTACTTCTGAAGCAATTTCGAAACTCAACTATCAATAAAGCTAATATTTATTACAATATATTAAAATGGAGATACAGAACAGAATGCCGTCTCATACACCCGTTCCTATAACTATTCTGGTCACTGAATAGTTTGAAGGGCGTGTTATGGAAATTTTAGTATATACCAAAAGAATTACAGTAGAAAAAAAACCAAAATAACTATTTACAGAATTCACAAACATATAAGAAGTGATTATAAAATGAAACCGTTTACAAATATTTTCTACTTTGAAATATTATAGAAAAATTATCTGAAATAATAATATTCAGAGTGATATTATGTATGAAAAAAAATTTGAATTCTGTGTTCACTTATTATCATGACATAGCAGATGAGAATGCGGTTATAAAAATCAATAAAAATAATTTGGTCGACGGTAACAAAGAAAATCTCTATTTGAAAGATATTTATGAATGCAAAGGAAGTTGAAGGAACAAGGAATCAAAAAGTTCTTCATATATTTATTGAATTACTGAGGTTAAAATTTCTAAATGCACAAAATGATGGTAAAAATTTAATTTCTAAGAAGTGGATGAGAAATCGGTTACAAAATTTAATCCAAATAACCATGAAATAAGTCAAGCTTAAATGAAAAATAGAATGTACAAATAAAAACATTTTTAGTATGCGTACTTTGTGTTTACAAAAGAAACTGATTCCGTTTAACAATATTAAAAGTGTGTGAAAAAATAGCTTTAAAGATTTTCGAAACAAATAAAAAATAAAGAAAAAAATGTCCCCTTTTAAAATATATATTTTAGTTTTTATATATTAATATAATAATATATAATATATTAATATAATAATATATAA
>JAPMOR010105720.1:10523-22382 GCA_026543865.1 Argiope aurantia | reverse complement strand
ATATATATATATATATATCTATATATATATATATATATATATATATATATATATATAGTTCTAGAAACCTATTAATACTAATTATAAAAAAAATTATTCAATATGTTTCGCTCAAGAAAGCGTTTTAAATCGTATAACATTTTTCGGTCTGAACATAGTTCGTTCTAAACATAATTTGGTCATGAATAGGTTTGTCGCTTACTTTCGAAGTAATCATTAAACAAACACAGCCACCTGCTTTCTGTAATTCAAGTAAAAAAAAATGAAGGTCGATAAATGACACCAAGTCAAGAAGCACAGCATCCTGTTTTATGTGTACAGGTTTAACACTTAAATCCTGCTCCCCATATCGATAACTTCAGAATGGCGACCATGAAAGGGATGCCTAAAAAAGTGGTCATAAGAGTGATATAATTTCATTATCACTTTGTGCTACCACTTATATTGCAACTTAGCGGCAAAATCCGGGCTTTTATTCTTTTTTCAGTTTGAAAACAATATGAGATATGAAAAAAAAAGCATCATTTCAGTGATGTAAACCATCTTATCCTTGTCATTAATGTGCTTTAAATGTCAATTTTTACTAGAGCGAGGATGATCTACAACTTTGCACTTGTCTTTGCTGTTAAGAGGCGCTATAAATAGTCTTGTAGTGTTTCGTATAGCCACTTTAATTACAACAGCTGTCGCCGTTCTGAAATTAAACGGGAAGATATGAAGACTTTGGTAACAATTATGTCTTGACCAGTCTGGCAACTACTCGATTCTGACGATTCTTCATAAACGACGATAGCATGATATATGAAAAAAAAACTGTGTTGTGTGCAGTATAGGTGTCTTGATTTATTTATATATCAGTAAAACTGATAGAGATTTCTTTCGTGAGTTGTAAATGAAATCGCACGTTCATTTCCATTGTTTTTAATGGCATTTACTCAATAAACTCAAGTCTATTGTCAAAGTTAGTTGTGTGCATATTTTAATGTTGCATTTTGTGGTTGTAGTAAGTCACTTTTCTTATTTTTAGATAGAATAGAAAAAATATTGTCTTGCGAGTAATCCCAAACCAAAATCATGCATGGAATCATACTTTAACGTGTAATCCCTCATTTTCTTAATATGTGTATAACATAGCATATCAACATGTCTTCTATTATATGATATTATGTATTATCCTTGTTGTAACTGCAAACAATATTGTAAACATTATTCTTATAATAATTTCTAGAATATGTATGCTTTTCAAAACAAAGTTTTATTTTCGTTTATTCACATTTTGTTATCGAATTTAAAAACTAATTATATTTAATTATAAAATTTTGAAATGCATATCACCGCCCAATTTATTCATTCAGATTCTGAAAACTGTATTCAGAGAGTATGATAAAAAATATGGGGGCATATGAAAAACATGCATGTTTAATAAGTCGTATTATATGAAAATTGTGCTGTCAGAATGCTATGTTAAATGAGAGGTGACTCAATTTGAACTGCTGATCGGAGTGAAAATATTTTATTCTTTACTAAAATATTTTTATTCCAATGCATGTCTATAAATTAGTAATTAAACTGATGAAACAAAATTTTTTTGAATTCTACAAATATTTATCTAAATCAAAATAATATTTAACAATTATTTGTTAAATATTATTTTGATTTAGGTAAGAAAATATCAATCCAAAAGCAATCATTATGAAATACAATTAAAAAATATATTTTCTGAACCAAACTAATTAAATAAAATTGTATTTAGAGAGCGCTAATGCTGCTACAACTAAAACACAAATGAATTTAAACCAAATTAGAAATAAATATTAAGTTTAATGCAAAAAGAACCAAAAAAAGATAAGATGAATCCGGTCTGAATACTTTCTCAAGGATCATCCTCAGGCAGGGATTCAAACCAGGGTTTTTTTCTGTGAGGGATTTGATTTTTTTTGTCCAAAAAATTGACCCCTCGTGACCCGAAAATACCAGAAAATTAATGTTTTGGAGATAAAATTAGTATCACAAAATTAAAAACAATAAATTATTCCCATTTTTTATCTAAGACCAAACAACAAAAAAAAAAGGTCATTTAAACATAAAACCAAAAAACCATCGTGGTAGGTGTATACAGCTTTAAACACGAGGAAATTAAATGCTTTAAAACTCAGAATATTTTAATGTAGTTTAACGAGGTACGTTTGCACTGATAGTTTACTTTCTTCACACAGTTCTTTGGAGTTTTGCTTTCAATTGGTATGTGCTTTGCTTTCATAATTTGATGATTTTTCATGTTTAAATGGCCTTTTCTTATTGCTGTTTGGTCTAGATTTAAAAAAAATGGGAATAATTTATTGTTTTTAATTTTGTGATACTAATTTTTCTCCAAAACATTAATTGCCTGGGATTTTCGGGTCACGAGAGATCCATTTTTTTGACGAAAAAAATCAAACCTCTCACAGAAAAAAAACCTGTTTTGAATCCCTTCCTGAGGGTGACCCTTGAGAAAGTTATCAGATCGGATTCATCTTATCTTTTTTTTTTTGGTTCTTTTTGCAACTTAATATTTATTTCTAATTTGATTTAGGTAGTTATTTTTAAAACAATTTTGAATGCAAGTTATTGGACAACTAAAATTAAATTAAATATGATATGGATGAATTAACGATTATAAAACTCCATCTTCGCCAGCATAAAACAACTCATTTGATTACAAAAATTGCGCTGAAATACCTTTCTTATTTCTTTTACAAATCATAAATAATATACGCTTTTCTTTTACCTGTCCGATTTTAACAAAGCGTAATTTAATTGTTTGTAATCAGATTCGTTTCCTGAAATACTTTTTATTCTCGATTCTTCTTTACAGAAAATTTCTAAATTAGTCTTATTTAAATTATTTTAGTAAAAAGTTTATTTTTATTGCGTGGGAATTTGTTTCTCAAAAAACGGCATTTTTGTTTCTTAGATGGATCGAATTGTTGATAAGCATACCCTTTCCATATTTTTATTACAAAAATATTTCTTAATCTTGGATATAAAAGCAGCCAATAAGTTGAATTTCATGGGGTTTTTTCTCGTGTTTAATTTCAAATACAATATTTATTTTTAAACTTCAAAGAAAAAAATATTAATATCTTTCAGACGACATATTTCATCTCATATCACATTTTCATTAACTTATTTTTCATGTGCTTCGTCTCTTTTGCAATCATAGAATTTAATGATGCTTCTCATTCTTTTTTTATTTTTATTATTATTACTTTATTACTCTTTCTCCGAAATCTTTTCGCATTTCTCTCTCTTTATTTACTTTCTTTTTTTATTTGCTTTCCATTTTATTTGCTTCGAACGTTTTCTAGAAGCTATAACGCAATGGTTCTATTTCTAGGTAAACGGAAAGAGACCCTTTTTATTGCACAACTTTTTTATGGAAGCCCTCTCAGAACTAATTATTTACAGTTATTTGATCGAATCGTATTCCAAAACTGTTTGGTTTATTTGAAAATTCTAAAAAAAATTATTATTTGTCCGTCTATTTAAACGTTTTTATCTTATTCTAAATAATAATTTAAATTTTTAGTAAAATCTATTCATATAAAAAAATGATTGCTTTAAAAAAATTGATTGCAAATTATTTATAGAATTATGATAGCTTTTTCCTTAGAAGAATTGTGGAGAGTAATTTTGAGTCATATTTAGTTTGAATAAGACAGATATTAATGCATTTTTAAATACTAAGTTTTTTTTAAACACACAGAAAAAAAGTATAATGGCTTGATCTTATGTTCATAAATTTTCGATTATTCTAAATAATAAATGAAATCTGAAATAAAAGTCGTCTACTTAAAAAAATAATGCGAAGAAACTGCTTCAAATTATTCACAAAGCGATTTTTTTTCTTCGTAGAAGAAGGAAAAAAATTATTTTATTTTAAAAATCATCCAAATTGCGTCACATTTCAGTTTACTGAATGGTTCCATTTTTAATTTTTCTGTTAGAAAAGTTCCATGTTCTGTTTCATAAATCTGATATCTATCGCGTATTTTTTTGAAAAAAAATATTATTAAATTAGGATCAATAAAACTGCTGCTTTTCTCCATTCATTAGTGTCGTTAATTATTTACAGAATTACTAATTGCTTTTCTTTCACCACCTAATTGCTTTCTCTTTTCTTATTTTAAAAAAAATTTCATTCGGTTTCAGCTTTCTTTTAATAATAAATCAAAAATAATCAGCATTGATTTTTTTTCTGAAGTAGAAAACAATTGGTGCTCCTATTATTATTTAAATATCCTATTATTATTTAAATTAGTGTAATTAATTTTTTTTCTATTAGTTTTCATAAATCTCATTTAAAGAATCTTAAAATGGTTACGTTTTCAAATAAAGTATTAAGTGTCTATCGACGTTGATATATATTAACTGTATTTTATAATAATGTATAATTGTTAATCGTTGTTTGTATTATGTGCAGAAAATGAAATGGTTCGAACTGGATCTCTTTATATATTGAACATCATATCTAATCACAAAGTCACTTAGGTTAGAATATTCTTTTCTTCTCTCTGCAAACTATTTTTTATGCCTTTATAAGAAGATTTCTTTTGTTTAAATAATTTTAAAAACGAATTATCTTTTATTCTTCAACCTGGTAAAGCCTGTTTTAAAAAAAAATCTTGTTAAAATATTCGTCGCAATAGCGAACGACTGTTATTATATTTTTAAAACTAAAAGTGAAATTTATGCATTTCTTTGTTGTAATATATTCCTTCAATGGTTTCTTAAATTTCATTTCCAAAACAATATTGTATTGGAAATGAAATCATGTGTTTTAATAAAAGGTGTCAGAGTTTATAATAATCGTATTGAATTTTTATTGAATATTTGAGTCACATGAAAGATGTCACTAACTGGTCATGAAGCTGCACATTCTGAAAAATAATATTTCGAGCAACAAAGTAACAAGAAAAAAGGATTCCACATTTTATTGGAGTGATAGATGTGGCGTGTATCCCGTAAATATGAAATTATTTCATGTTGTCACATATGATATTTCAAGAACCTCATTCTGCATAATTTTATCATTACAAATGTAACGTTAATCAATTTAAAATTACGAAATATAGAATTTTTATTGTTATTAGGATTTATCAATAATTACTATTAAGATGAACAAGATTTATTTCATATAAATATTATGGTTTTGCTGCAAAAAAATTATATGACAGATACAAATTAAATAATTCTAAATTAATAAAAAATTTCCCGGAAAAATATTAGTTGAAATTCCACTAATATTTAATAAAGCTGGAATCAGCAACTAAAATCTTTATCTAATTAAAAGTGAATTTTATTTCAGATATTTTAAAATTTAGAATCTGATTTTGATAAAAGAACCCCGCGTTAATTTAATTTAAAACCGAAAGGTACATTTCTTTATTTTGTTGTTCGTTTTGCTAATATATTGACGTAAGTTGAACATTAAATTTAATAATATTTTTAAACTCAAGAAGTTAAATGTTCAACTTAAAATACAATTAGTAGTGATTTTATTATATAATACTGTTTTGTGAATATTTTGAATGTAAAAGTTTTGATATATTTTGAATATTTTTATTACAATTTGTGCCAAAATTCTTATTTCTTTAATCAAATATTATTCTCAGATTTTTTTAAAACAAAAAAAGTGTCTTTAAATATGTTAATCATTTTGACACTTTATCTTTTTATATATATAGGTTTTACAATTTTGATTAAAGATGTATGCATTTTAATGGACAGATGTTTAAGCATACTCAGCTTTAAATAATGGAATTATTCAAAATTTGATTTGATGAGTAGAGATTCATTTAAATGTATTTGTATTAGGCATTCTTTCTTGCAATTTTTAACTCCATTTCCAAAATGAAATTTTTAGAATCCCTTTAGTCGAGAAAAGATTTTTTTTTGTCTGACTTTTGTGTAAACTAAGAAAAATATAATTTAGATTTAGATTAAAGATATTATATAAAGCCATATACAATATACGAAACTTCTCGCCATTTTTTAAGTAAATCAAAATATCAACAATTTTATAAAAATTTCTTCATTTATTTTTTTCCAGTTTCAAATTCTGACTATTGATACTCAATGATTCCTTGCATTTTTATAGCAGCAAATTTTTCCTAAACTATTTTTCCTAAATACCCTTTATATGTGACAATGAATTACCAGAAAAATATATATCTCTGATTATATGAGTTTACCCTAACCTAATTTGTATGCTTTACAATCTAAAGATATCCCATGAAAATTATCAAGATGCACAGACATTATACATAAATAACGGAAAAATATCTTTGTTAACAATGTATCTACAAAAGATTTTTTCTCAAAAAAATGCACTTTTTAAAAGTATTTGTATTATAGTTTGCTTTTTACATCTGTAAACATATTCACTTGTGTAATAAATGTATCTTGTTATCTGTATCACATGTTGTAACCGCTACAAAACGTTTTAAGTGCTGAACTATAACACTATGTTAAGCACCTATTTAATCAAATGTTCAAAGCGATGTAAATATGAATGTTCATATATGTGCTTCTATTATTAATTCACTTTTGTGGAGAGCAAAGCAGTTAGCTGCATAGATGCACATTTTGCTCAGGTAATAATGTCTTTTTAACAATATAATATATTTCAGTCTGGGATCGATGAAATGAAAAGATGCCTTTCAGTGCGAAATATTCTTTAATGAATTATCTATGGCCCTAATTTATTACCATCCAGAATATTATTGTTATTCAAATTTTATTCAAACATGCCGATTGACCTGTGTTGGGGATTGGTAGTGAAATAGTGAATCCATGAGCGAATGTTCGAAATCCGATGTTACTAAAGAAACTCTATCGGTGTAGACTTGATGCACGTTAAATCTGCCTTTATCACACGATATGACCTAGAAATTCGAAAACTGGAATTCCGTCTCAGGTGTCTGCTCGTCGTAAATTAGTCCCCATCGTAAATCAGCCCTCCTCGTAAACCAGTCCTCATATAGCCCCAAATAGCCCTCGAGTGGCTTTAAAACATACTGCTAATTGAACTAAATTCAGGATGATTAAGCTATCAGAACTTTTTATGGCCGTAAAAACAGATTCAGCAATGCTCAGCGAATGGCCAATCGTTATTTGAGGAGATTAATTTGATATTTTTCGTTAGTAATAGAAAATGATTTGGCTCTTTTTTTTTTTTTCATATTTTTAGTCTGTTTATAATTCTGTTCATATTTTTGATAGAAATACAAATTTGAATTTGCATTTCTATCAAATTTGAATTTGAATTCAAATTTTGAACTTTTGAATTTTTTTGAAATTTTATAAACATGTATGGGTTGCCGTCGCGCGTTTTGGCATTAACGCAATAATTTAACATAAAGTGGGACTTATTATTACATTATACATCCTCTGACAGCCTACCTATCCATAAAGATGGAAAATAAAGAAAATTAGCTGAATGATCATAGCATTGTATAACACACTACATAAAATTGCAGCAGCCCACAATATTAGAAGCTTCGAATGTCAATGAAGGAACACGGTTTTAAGGATGCCAGGTATTTCACAAAAAGGCAAATGAATTTGAGTGACATGGTCCTCAACTGAATTCATCAAGAACGTGTGCCAACTAAAAAATATTTTAAACGCTGCTTAAAATATCTTCCGTGAGTGAACCTAGAAGGTAGAAATTTAAGTTTCTATTTTATGTTTATTTGGCCTCATTTCCAGTTATACATTTCTACACTGAAGGAAAAAAAATATTTGTTTTAGTGAACTTTTCACATTGTTTTAGCAAATTTGTTCCATGATTTTGGATAGTGCTTAGTAGAAGAATCTCCACTTCAGAATCCGAGCATATGAAATCTGGTCAGCAATAAATTTGATATATTAAGTCTAACGTCCACCTGTTAATCTGACTAGGGAAACTGTGCAAAGTTTGAAATGCCATCCTCATCACCTGTTCCATTTTTCTCTAAAGGGCATTTCAGATGTTGTGTCAATAATATTTGTTTCATGTCATTTGGTTTGCGAAAAATACTGAAAAATATAGGGAATAATCTATCTGTTCTTTCATTACCATTTTTTATTCTTTACCATCTGCAAATGTGTTATGACTAGCTTTATAATAAAAAAGAGAGGACAAGTATATATAACATCCGAAGCAGCCGAAAGAAACCATTTAAGCTTACTTGCCTGGTTCTTCAACGGAGTATTCATTTCAAATCAATGATATGAGATTCTATTCACTCGTAATATCAAGATTAAAATATTTAAACTAGCAGTTAAGTTTAATACAGTTTCAAAGTGATTAATCAGATAAAACGAGTAGCTCATCCATGTGGAAATGACGGCAAACATTTCGACAGAAAGGTGATGGCTTTAATCTTTTTCAATCCAACTAGTTATTTCATCAGTATTATGTAATAGATTGGTCACGCAAAATAATAAAAAGGTCCATGTTTTCGTTCTGTTTATGTAGGCTTGAAAAAAAGAAATTATTATAATGAAGAAAGTGTATAGATATGTGCAAATCGTAGAACTTTCTCAATCGGATTTTCTTCCAAATCATGATACTATTCCTTATCGTTGATCGTTTTAATCCTACTTGTTCTAGTGTGTCTTGTTTGGCATTGGAGTCCTGATCTTGTATTAAAAGGAAAATACGTCATTGCCTAATATAGCCTGACGTAGAAGTCTGATTTACCTTCGAATTGCATATTTCCCAGAACAGGCTTTAGAAGAAAACTGGCCCACATTTTTGTTACACTTGGAAACAAAACCAGCGAAACTTTTAATAATCAGCCCAACAATGGCGAAATCCTCTTTGCTAATGCGCCAATCTTTGTATAACAACTTTTGTATAATTCTGGTTTAAAAACAATCAAAGAATAGAATTCAGAACTTTTTTCGTCAAATTTATTCTCCTCTGCCATTCCATGAAACAATTCACGAAACCGATGACAGGCAACTATTTATTAATCTATCGATGACTGCCGTTACTCAAAAAAAAATTTTATGCATCGCCTGTCCGAAAATTACGATTTGTTACACAGAACAAAAGTGCCCAAATGAGCGATACATAGGTATTCAAGAAAATATGTTTGCACTGGCAAAATATCACATTTCCTAGAATATATAAACCTTCAAAATTATGAGCTAAATACAACACCATCAGACTGCAAAGTTGACGAAGAAGTTTATGAAGCATTTTGAAATTTAAAATTGCTTTGATTAGTACGTTATATACTCACTTTAATTGCTGCCGATGTAACTGAACAAATTATTTTTAAAGACTCTTCGGTCTATCCTAAAATCATAGCGATTTTTACGATCCACCTATTTAGACATTAAATCGTCCTGTCGAGTCCAGCATTGAAATCCTGACACCAACCAAAACATCGGTATTCAAAACATTTGTGTCCACCAAATATCGGTTTTCTGGGAAAATTATCGATTCTTCCATAGGCAGATATTTGGAAAATAATGGTGCAACTTCAGATAAAAGACGCCAAACCTTTCCGAGATAAAGCAAATACGTTTGTCTCCGGTGCTTCTTTTTGACCGGTATCCGTAACGAGTCGTCCGTAAAGATAGCAGACAAAATCTCCATTCCTGGATGCTGACGCAGATGTTGAGGCCATTCGACTAAAAGGAAATCTCCACAGACAACTTCATAAATAAAATTGACTCGTAAATACGGCGAGGAAAATACTAGACATAAACAGTATAAATTTACGAGGAAAGTGTGGGTGCAGTAGATAGAAAAGTTCGTCTTTAGGCACCTTTCATTGGATCCTCCCAAGCATTTTCAGACATGTTAAGAAGCACACTTAGAGTATCTATAAGCACAATAATATGATTCATAGCCATTATTATAAAAGAGCTTAAGTACCAATATGAGAATCTTGGACCATTTAATCAAAAATATAAACGGAATTTAAATTTTAAAACCAAATATTGAGAGATATATCTATTAATCTATCATGTATATTCAATAAATGTATATAGCGGAGTCTTTTACATTTTAATACGTGCATAAGAGCATTGTAATATGTGCATTTATGCAATTAATCTGAGTCTTGTTTATCATTTATCTATAGATGTACCCATTTCAATTGAAATAAACTATTTGCAGGTAGTTAATTCTGTGTAATATTAGTGTTTTCTATGTAATAAAGTGTTTGTACCAGAAAAATCTTGAACATTTATTTCTTCTTCGAGAAAAAGTGTATTCTTTGCTGCTCTTTTTATTATTTTCATTTTTAGCAAACACCCATTAAAATTGTCTTCAAATTATAAACTTTTTTCCAATAATAAAATCTTGCAACGATTATATATCTGCAAAGAAATGTTTCATCATCAGTATTAATGATTCATAAATATACAATAACATCATATATGTATTGCGATTAATGTGATTCATCGGTTATCATTTATAATAACCGGTGAAAGTTATTAGTCGATTTTTTACATTGACAGGTTATTATTATTAATAATATTAACCACGGTTGTTATTAGTGGTTGCCGCTAATGTGATCGCGGTTAATGTTGTCGTTCATTTTATACAATCAATTCTCTGGTCCCGAGTTGATATATACAAATGTACACAAAAATATTAATTTAGTATGATCACTGTAGCATTTATTGCATTAATAAAATTAAAAAATGAACATTTTTTTTATTTTCTTCTCTGTTAACTATGACGCCGCTCATGGAAATTCTTGCTTTGTTTGTAAGGAAGAATCTCGGAGTATCTTTTCCGATAAGATAGGTTCACAATCTTTTATCTCAAATAGAACGATCGTTAGATTTAAATGGACAACTACGCTGCCAGATCTCGCTTCAAATCCGTGGAACAACCCTGAACCAATGATGCATTGATTAAATTTTGAAAGTAAGAGGAATAAAAAAAAGGTGGGATTTGAACTTTATAATCAATATTAAAATTCTAAAAAATTAAAAGTTTACCTAAAGTATGTTAATGCAATCCTACGTAGCAACTGAAAATTTCATATCTTCTTTATAAAATTTTTAAAAATAATGAGCTTTTTGTGAGTATGGTCAAACAGTAAACATAGTTGATTCCAACGGGGGTGAAAGTTTTCAAGAAACCATCACACAAATGCCGAAAAAAGTCTAGCATTTGATAATTTGAAACTGAGTGTGCAGCATCGTTCAACAATTTTTAAAAATAAGAATACGAAAAATATGCACACCAACTATGAACGAATATTTGACAATTAGCAGTAATTAAAGAATATTTTTAGTTGTTATTTTTGAAATAAATGATACATTGCCCTGACGTAAGTGAGTGTGTGTTTTATTTTATCTGGATGTTGTTAAAATATAATTGATTTTATCCGATTCAGTTTTGTTATCAATCGGTTAATGTTATTAAAATTCTAAAGTCTCGTAGTAATCACATTAAGTGGCAATTACTGAAATAGTATTCAAGTTGTCCTTGACACGTATATAAGAAACTACCGAAATTTGTTTAAGTAGTTTATTGAAAGAGTTTCTCTAAAGCGATGATTATTCAACCAAAGATCCAGGAATGAAATGGGAATATATACACGAAATTCGAAATCAT
The DNA here is from genome assembly GCA_026543865.1 of Argiope aurantia. Classification (NCBI taxonomy): domain Eukaryota; kingdom Metazoa; phylum Arthropoda; class Arachnida; order Araneae; family Araneidae; genus Argiope; species Argiope aurantia. The sequence continues at coordinate 10,768 of JAPMOR010105720.1, read as the reverse complement.
TAGGCAAACGAGTTCCTCTTCCTCTTTTGTATATCAACTTTTTAAAAACACTGCTTCTTTGCGGTTTTTGAAGAGTAGAGAATTTTTCTAGCGTTTGAAAATGAAACGCGGGCTTTTTAATATTTTAAGCTTCTTGAAATCGAATAATCTTTATAATGAGAGGATTGAAAAATATGTTTGCCTTTTCACCATTTTATCGCCAAAAAGCAGCAAAATTTCCCAGACAACAAAGGCTTTACATAGCA
>JAPMOR010105720.1:0-10513 GCA_026543865.1 Argiope aurantia | reverse complement strand
GTTGACAACAGACCACAAAATAATAATGGCAAATCAAATAAAATAGTACTCAATTACTTACAGTTTTGTTCTGTTAGCAATGATGAGCAGGACCTGATTTCCGTCTGGGTTTTCTGTCGAAATAAGTTACATATATAAATTCAACAGTCAATATATAAAATAAAAGTAATTTTTAAACACACAATTCGATTCCTGCATTTTTTAGATTTTTTTAAAATTTAAATATTAATATAAATATATTATATTAATTGATTTTAAGTATTTCCTGTTCTTATTGTCATGTGAGAACATGATGTTGTTTTCGTTACGGGGTTTTGAATAATTGAAGCTCAAACTCGCGTTGGCAATGAATAAAGCATGAATGGAAATATTCATCATCATCTGCTTCACCTGCTTTTACCAGTATTGCATTATTATCATGTATGCTTCTTTGAAAGCAGATGCGTTTTTAAAAGGTTGACTTGCTGTAAGAGACATGGGGTTATCTCCATAGTAATCCTGCGGGGATAGACACCCCATGGAGTCATCTACTGTGCATGGGCAAATAGTTTTCATTATATCTTGTTAAAGTGATATCTTATATAACGGCTGGGGATTTAGCCGTTTGATATTAGAGTACTGCAGTGGAAATGATAACAAATAAAAAGTCTCCACAGATTGGGTCCGACAAAAGGAAAAGTTTAATTTAAACACAATTTATTAAGAGGAAATAAAATTAAACACATGATGAACTATTTACAGATATGGTGGAGAAACTTATAAATACATAGACTGCCATTACAGGACCCGAAACCAGCACCGGACCACCTTACAAGTATAATGTCACATACTTATATTATGTCTAAATTCTTATATTTGCATATTAGCTACGGTTATAGGGTTAAAAAAATGTCAGATACGTTACTGATTAAATAGTTATATGTTTGATGTCAAGTGAAGTAATTTACTCATACTAATGACGCATAATAGCAGGTTCAAATGCATTGCATCATTTTAGAATAAAGTAAGGGAGACAAAAGAATTTGGAATTTAGAACCTAAATGCCGAAATTTCCTAATATATCTCGTTGTTGTTTCTTATGGCACTTGCCAAGGACAAGCCACTGTTATGAAGACAGCGATTTTAAGCAGCAGGGGGAGCGTCTCTTGTTTTTATAGTAGCGCTAACTAGGGCCAAGAGTACGACTTAGCTCTAAGAAATTCATAAAAAAAAATGTTCTCACATGATAACTTGAAATTTGCGATAGTAGATTTCAATTTGTTTTAAAAAATTTGTATTTCATTACAATAAATTTTTCATCAAATTCACTACTCCTAGATTCACGCTTATGAAATCAAAGTTTGATTAAATTTACCTGAAAATAATTACTAATTATCGAATTATTTTTTCACTAAACATAAAATTTGATAAACAATTTCTGAAAGAGCGTATTTGAATCTAAGATACATAATTATACAAAATATCAAAGACATGGGCATCATGAAGGAAGTGTAAAATCGATTGCAAAAAAGCCATGTTAATTATAAGACATTCAAAGGCTCTTGAATTTTAGTAATAACAAAAGGATTTTAATTACAATAGATCTAATTATTTATTCTGCATTTAAGAGAAAATCTCGTTCGTTAAAATCGACTAAGAAAAAAAATTTCTTTTCACAACTAATTATAAATCATATTAATACTTTTAACTTCTGATGTAAAAGTGCACTTTTTTTCAAAAGTGCAGTAAATTTCTTTTCTTTATAAAGTAAATATCCTTGTTTTTGACTTTTAATATGCTAGGAAATTCAAATCAGCTTATACAAAAGACAGATTTTTACATCTTTATAAAATAATATTTACTCTGTTTATTTCCGTTAAATAAGGGATTAAAATCAGAGTCCAAAAATAAATTATTTTACAACATAAATTGATTTATATGAAATTATTATAATCGCTTCAAAGATATTTTTTGCTTTTAAAAATAGTTTCTGTTTTGAAAACATTGTAAATTTCAGATTTTCAATAGAATATCGGAAAATTATTTTTCAGCACGGGCTGGCGAATAGAATTCTTGGAGCATAAACTAGGTTGCCAGATTAAAATACTTTATAACATTCTAAAAGTAATTAACTTTCTTTCCTCTCAAGAATGTTTTACCGAAAACAGTTTTATCAATTTTAGCTTTCTTTGTTCATTTTTTGCAATTTTTGATAAAAGTAATTAAACTACCTATTAAATTTCAAATTTATCTTCGAAAATAAATTTAGCTTTCATTTCTGCTTCTAAATTCAAATTATTAAATATATGTAACATGAGCTAAAACATGAAATTCTAAAAATGCAATATTGAACATTATGGAGCACGTGAATGCGAATAACTTCTCATATTCAGGGCTTTTTTTTAACATTTTTGTTAAGAAATGTATTTTAAAAAAAATTGTAATACTATGAATATTTAGTTCTTTACAATGCTGAATTATTTTTATGAACTTAATGGACAATACATCTTTTTACTTTCTCATATACGAAATCGACAAACAGATTGTATTGTAATAAAAAAAAAATTCTGAAACAATAATTGGACAATTCTCTACAGTTCGAATCTATATTAATCCGAAAAATATATATTTTTTTCTTAATTTTGCCTTGCTGTTATTATTACAACTCCAAAACAATTTAAGCTGTTCGGATGAAATTTGGTATGTAGTCTCAATTCCAAATGTGTATATTTCTAACAAATTTTGAACGAAATGCATTCACCTGAAATCTATCTTCCCGAGGTTTCCGAGTATAAGTAAACACTATAAATAAAAACGCAAGGAACTATATGGAAGAAATTTGATAACAGATTTGACATCTAAATTGTAGAGTGTATCAAACTTTAAGTCTCACAATTCTATCCATTTGTACCTTGGTGGCAGGGTGACTTGGTGGCAGGGTCTTGGCTTCGGAACCGGTGTGCTTTAGGTTCGAGACCCGATTCCACCGAAGAACTGTCGGGTAAGCGGATCTGATGCACGTTAAATCCGTCGGGACCATCTCAGGTGTCGCCCTCGTCATCTGACAACTGTTCAAAATTATGAGGCGTTGGCAATGGAGTTATTTGCTAACGGAACGTTAATTTAACCACCATTTGTACTTCTACATGAGTGTAAACCTTGATAGCTCAAAAAGATTCATTTCAGCGACTTAAAATAAATGAAATTTGGGATGTCATTTAAATCTGCGTTAAATTCGGGTTTCAATAGATCAATGGAAATGCATATTCGTTTTGCTTCATTGTATGATGAAGTACAAACTCACAAACAGGAAGCTCTGATAATAAAAATCTGAGTATTCTAGGTATTCATCTCTATTGCGGAGAGAGGAGTTGCATGTTCGTTATTGAATATGCGAGAAAGTTTCGGGGTGATTTTACCTGCCAATTCTTTACTGATATATTGCATCTATGCATCTCAACATAAAAAAAAAATTACTTAAAACGTCAGAGACATCGTAAAATAAAAATAAAAATCATTTATAAAACTGAATAAAAATAAAGGAGTTGAAATTACTTCAACAATTTTAAGCAAGTTCTTAAATAAATGATAACATGTTGCTTGAATTACATCTATATTGCATCAAAATTAAGAAACAAACTGATTTAAAATTACCCTAACAAAGAGATGGGAAAAAACCTGTATTTACAAAACAGCGCAAGGAAAAATTATAAATACAGCTAAATATATGTTATTGAAATCCTCATACAAAGGTCTTTTTCTTTTTTAGGGGAGAGGTAAATACCTTTTTAGTTTAATTCTTAGCTAAGCAAATTATAAAGAGTACTCATAATATTAATATACCAAGTCAATAAAAAATAATTTTGTAAAAATTATTTTAGTTTTGACAATTAATTTTTATAATATTTTTAGTGCTGAATTCAAATTTTTTTTTTCCCATTCACGTAAAGATTTTTTCGCAAAAACGATTGAATTTCTTGGAAGAAAATAAGGAGACATAAAACTATTTTGACATTCTCATTTTTTTTTTATTTTTGACACTTTTATTATCGCCTCATAAATGCATACCTAATATTTATATCCTAACTTTTGTTATAACTTTAATTAGGACTGGTTTGATTAATTCATTTTCATCATTAAAAAAAATAGAAAATTAGACCATATATCAAAATTTTTTTTATTGTGTAAAGATAAAAATATTTCAAAATAGTGAAAAAAAACACAAAAAAAAAACAAGAGTACACAAATAATTTATAATGTTATTTAGTTCAGTGAAGCTATACATTAAAAATGATTTGATAAAACCATAGCCTGTAATTTGATAAAAAATTTATCTCACTCTGCAATCTTCGTTTTCTCCTAATTGCATGCATGCTTGTTGTTGCTATTCGCGCAAATGTTTTAAATTAAATGTTAATTCCTGTGCACACAAAGAAACCAACTCTCATGTCTGCGCTTTGGGGAACAAGACAGGAAAATTTCCCTCATATCTGCACCTTGGTGATAATAAGCAGGAAACCTCCACGCATATCTGCATTTTAATAATATTATACAAGAAAACTCCGCGCATACCTGTTCTGTGGTGATAATGGCCTGGAAAATTCCACATATATATGAGCTTATGATGCGAATGGGTTAAAGGCGGGGGGTCCGAATCAAAGTCGTTTTGTAGTGTCTTGAAAAAAATGTAATTCAACAAAATAATATCACATCCTGATATTCTTGCATTCCACAAATTGATTTTGTAAAGACTTAAGGAGCACAGGATGGTGATAAGGAATTAAATTATTTTTTAAAGGTATAATTTCGTTATAATGAATTGTTAATAAAAGGACAATTGCTTCATAAACTTATTAAATAGGTTTCTTATCCAAATTTACAAAAAAAAAAAATTACAATATGCGATTTTAGTTTTATTTGCTGTTATATTTTACAGAAAATTCGTTGATGATTCTATCAACGAATGATCAAATGATTCAATTTTTCGGTTAACTTCGTTTCGATAAATTTAATAACGTTAATGATATGTTAAAACGTTCTTCACAAAAGTTAGATCACAAAAAAAAATATTTTTTTCTTACTCAGGAAGGTTTTTTTTTTCGCATTTCGACGATAATTATTAAGAAAAATATGATCTTCAGAGACGAAGCAATATTTTGATTCAATTCAAATAAATTATTTTTAACCTTTTTTCTGGGGAGGTGAAATTTTAGGATTTAACTGGGGAGGTGCGGTATGCGATACTGCATTTCATTTACACTCAAATTAAATTTTCTAATGAATGTATTAGTATGAAAAACTGCCAATATATTTTGCAGATATTTTTCTTGATATATAGATATGTTTTAGAATTTTTTTCAAAATATATTATAGTTGAAAAGTAAATGCGTTGGAACATACATTTTCTTCTTAAATTACATGTTACAATAAATAATATTCTTGAAAAACATATTACTTTTTACTTTTTAAATCATATATATTTTTACAGTATATGAAGGTATATAAAAGACAATATAATGTAAAACTCAACAGTTATATAAAAATTTTTCAAAAAGACCATGGGTAAAATTGGCCCTTTTTTTATCGGCTTGTGTGACTTTCATAGCACGGTTTTCTAGGGCGTTTTAAGCATACAGCTTAAGAACTAGTATAAAATCAACCTATAAATTCTGTTTACATTTATCTCTTGGAATATTAATATATTTTATAAATTTTTCAAAATACATTATCACTAGAAAGATTAATTATGTTTGAACATACATATCAGAATCAGTTGAATGCGAACTTTCATCGAAAAACTCTTCTATACTATGATCCTTAGCACTTAAATCACTTTCTGCTTCATTTAAAAGTGTCTGGAGCACTGCTTCATAATAGGATCAGTAAACTGGATGATATTTCGGGGCCCAAGTTTTAGCGCCATCTGCTAAGCCTTGTTTATCACTGGGACACTAACAGGGAGATGCGGTATTAGAGACCGCGTTCGAAGAAATAACTGAATTATTTTAAAAAGCACCAACTGAAATCGGATGAAAAAGTGCACATGTTTTGAATATCACAAAACAGGAATCTACAGGGTTAATCCATTTAATTGAGCTAAAAATAGAATAGGAGTGACCGAAAATCCATCACTAGCGGTCTCACAGACCGCAAGTCCCCAGTTAAGAGTTAAATACATATTTTAATATTTGTGGTTCCGATTCGGAAAATCTAATTCATAGATAAATTTTGATTTCATCAAGCCCATTAAAATTACAATTAAGAAGCTGAAATGGTCGAAAAGACAATCTTTAGTTTGTCTATAAAAAGAAACCTTGTAGTTCCATGTACAACAAAAAATTCGAGATTTTATTTTTTTAAATAAATATTATAATAGCATTTTCAATTAATATAGAATTATATAATTTAAACTAGCTGTCTGCAATTACAGCAGAGCTGAAAGCACACAACTTGCCTTGATTGTTACAACAAAATACTCAAAATAAATATCTATGTAGGACTCTGAAAATATATTTTATGTCTTTAAAGGTCGTAAAATACATTATTTTTTGCCTGAATGGGGCTGAAGATAAATCTTTTAGGGAGTGTTCGAAAAACTTCAGAGAAACCAATTCCTCTGGTCCCGATTTTTTTTTTTAATTTTTAACAGTCAGATTACCGGTTACGAAGAATGAACCGATTATAAATATGAAATCCGAAATAGATTATCTATTATTTCTTAGCTAAAAATTACACATGGAAAATTATTATTCAGAATTTTGAATATATTTAACAACATCCTACAAATAATATTGTGTTGTTATTAAATGTACATAATTCACACACATCATAGTTGCGATTTATGATAAACTCTAAATATTTTAAATTAGCTTCTAAAAAACTATGAAGAAACTACAGCTATTTTTATTGAAGACACATATTAAGTTGAATAAACTATAATGAATTAATTTTTGTATTCCTGCACACTTTAAAACAGAAAGAGAATAGAAAATTTAGATTATTGTTTCACTTCCACCGAAGAAGTGGATTGGAATTTCTTTATATCCGTTGAGTCCCAATGTCCCCCCTCTAGTGTGGTAGGGAAGTTCGGTAAGAAATTACTATCTCAGTTGTCGTCCCCGTCATCTGACCACGGTTCAAAATTAAGAAGACCGTCCAAAAAAAGCTCTAAATTTGCTTCAAAAAAGAACATTAATGTAGCCAAAAGTAACTCTAAATATATTTTTGGAAATATATATATTTTTAGTGAATGGGAAACGTAATGAAATCAATGAAAGTTTACATGCTTTATAGGAAAATTGCTGTTTCTATCGGAATTTCAGAGGAATTCCTCATTGGGAATTTTACCTGTCTGCCCGTCCGTCTACAGGCTAATATGGTAAATCAAAAAAAAACTAAATGAATAATAATTTGTATATAATATTTATCACTAGAATTGTAAATCTAAATGAAAGTTTTGACCAAATAAAAGAATTGATTATCTGCCGATCTGTCTGCTCGTATGAAAGTGAACACAATAAAACTCAAGAAACTAGAGACAAGAAATTCTGGTCAGTGGTGTAGCAATAATAAATGATATGCCAGGGGCTTAATATGAATTTTCGTTCCTAAATGTCATCTGTAGCTTTTCGAGCATAAACGAAGGCATGGTGTGTGTTTTTTGTTTTGTTTTTTTCATTACAAAATAGAGTATAGTCACAAATATTTTGCCCTCATGGCGTCCCCTAACGCTTGCTGCGGGACACCTCTACATCGTTGCATCACGAATTGCAGCGTGAATTTGGTAAGCGATCTTTGGCTTTATACTACAATTGTACTTATTACTATTAAACTGTTAAAAATACTAGTACTAAACTCAAAAGTTCGATCAATCGATCGGTTGGAAGAAGTCCATATTCATTCTAGATTTTCTTTTTATCAATGGCAAGATAAAAGCAAATAGGAATATAATATATGTAATTGAATTTCTGTTTCTATGGATTTTGCTGTTGTTGTTAGTCTGATTTCTTTATCTTAACTTTATACACCTCCGCATTCCTTGAAGTATTTGAATGAAATTTGGCACACACGTCGCATTTGGAAGGATTGACTGAACTATTAAAAAATTCGATCCCCCCCCCCCCCCCCCGAGAGTAAAATGGAGGTTAAAAGATTGTAGATTTTTCCACCATAATTTCTGTACAATCACTCTTCAAGCATAATATTTCTACCATCTTAAAATTCAGAAATTTAAGTTTATAATGTCACTCCATTAGCATAGAGTTTTCTTCTGATTTTAATCAATCAAATTAATTTAAACTTATCTTCTATCAATTTCATTTTTTTTTGTACAACTCCATGTATTTTGCTTTTTCTTACATATATACATTAACAGAAAAGGGATGTTCCACTGTATACCAACCTAAGATAATATTCACCAGCGACACTCCAGATAAAATTGAATTTAATGTAAAATTCCCGTTTTTAAAGCAACATTAGGGCTATTTCGGGTGGACCTCGCAATTTTGAACCGCTGTTGGATGACGAGGACGGCGCCTCGGCTGGCGCTCCCCTCTCCATTCTTCCGCACCACGCCAGTGGGAGGGCGTTTGGCCCCGACGGATTTGGCGTGCGTCCGGCCCATTTACACGACGGTTCATCGGTGGAATCGGCTCTCGAACCTGCAACACTCCGGTTCCGAAGCCGAGACCTTACCACCAGGCCACCGTAGCCATCACCCCCCCCCCCTCACACTGGAGAAAATTGAAAGATAAGAGTTGTGTCATTCCTGAGTGAAAAAAATTGAAAATAGAATTTCCAATACCTTTTTTTTATCAAAACCTTTTTTTAGTTGTATAATAAATTTGAAAGTGAAAATTTTTCCTGCATTTAGCAAAAGATCATTGATTTTAGTTAGGGATGGTTGTGTGAAGAGTTCAAAATATAAATATATTATATACTTATTTGTTTAATTTGATAAAAAAAAATACGACATTTTCCATCCCTATAATAAAATACGTGAGTCATAAATTATAAAGGGTGGTTGCTATTAATAATAGTTGCTACATCATTAGTTATTATTTCGAATGGCCGATACTATAATTTTAGAACTCACACTAGCGTCTATCATATCTGAAGGAAAATTATGCGTATACACAAATTCAGGATCATAAGTTTTCTTTACAAAATTTTGTTTTCCAAGGTTGATTCGCTTTCCGGACTTATAAATCTTTTCCGAATGACGAATTGCCTCAGAGATAAGATCCTAATAAATCAAATTCCTTCCCAGAAAGTATTTTTTTTCTTACATATTCTTGTAATCAAATGAAGTACCATATGGTAACTCTGTGGTAGGCCATATGTTTGTAATTTGGTGGTTTTCAGAGAAAAAGAAACACGTCTTAAAAACATATTTTTATTAGTTTACTTAAAAACATAAGTTGCATTTATTATAACTACCCGCCATTGGCGACCATCGCTTAGATTCATGACTTTCTAAACTGTTAAATTATTAATATAGGATGCATTTCTTTAAAAAAAACATTTCACCTTATAATTTGATACGACTAAAACAAACGAATTCTATTAAAACGATTTACTGCAATTTATAAAGTGTATATATTACAAAATAAAAGCTGAAATAAAAATCCGCCTATGGGATTAATGATTGGCAAAACTACGTGCTTGAATGTTTAGATGGAGAGTTTGAATTCCATCATAGCATTCATAAACATTTTTTCAGATAGTATATCAATTGAAATTAAAAATATTATTGAAGATAAATGAAAAATTGTACGAAAATGACATTTATATCATTAAAAAAGTCTCTTTTTTGCATCTTAAGAAGATGCATGAAGCTTTTTTATAACATAATTGCTCGGGAAGATATGAATATCATTGTCCATAGGCAAGCAATAACCATTACGGCTAGATTGAAAATGAATATACGACGTCGAAATTGAAAAATTTTGAAGCGATTTCTCGTCAAATATAATCATGAAAAATTTTTATTGCAACTTTAAAAACCGTTTGTAGACATTTCTGGTATACACCCAGGATTACAGACTTTTAGATAGTTATTGGTTGACTAGCAGGGTTTTGACGTACTTGGCGAGAAACCAAACATTAATCTTTAGTCTTACCACGATTGCTTACCTAACAAAGGTTAACTCTATATTTACGATTCATGGAACTTTTTGTTTGAAGCCTATTTCTTGATTTCTTTTGCATTTTCTTTCTTCTGACTGAATGTTCTCTTTGGTGAACACTTTTAATAATATTTTGCTCATCCATTCATTAGCTAAACAAAGAGTTTCATTCAGCACAGTTGTAAAAATGCTCAATGACTGGAGCAGTCTGAAATTTGCATGATATTTTGTTTATATTTGACTGCCGCCATTCTACAATTAGTAATAAGTTCGATTTCTGTGCCCCGTAGGAGAGCGTTTTATACATATGGATTATTTCCTACTTTTTAGTCTTTAATTCATGATTTATAAACGTTATTAAGTCCCTAAATCAGTTTTTCTTAAATTCATTACCAGGTTGAGCCACT
>JAPMOR010105712.1:54884-77541 GCA_026543865.1 Argiope aurantia | reverse complement strand
ACCAGAAGGTTGCGAGTTCGATCCTCGCCTATCGCCCAAACGCAACACATGTACCAAATTTGGTAGCTGTAAGTCAAACGGTGTCGCCTGTGGAGCGCCAACACACACACATTGAGCTTTATTATAAATATAGATATAGATGGCATGAATGGTTATTAGAATCAAAAATTTGATCAATAGCAAAGGCTCAATAAATTTAGAAAGTTTGAAGAAACTCAATCAAAATTTAGATAATAACCAAACAATCGGGAAACTGATCTGCCACGGAAAATAATCTTTATCATAGGTAAAAAAACATGATTTAATAAAAAATATCTTATAAGATAGGAATGAAATAAAATTCCTAAAAATTCAAAAATTCATTATTTGTTTTCAAACCATAAAAGCACATAATACAGAAAAGCATATGAATTAAAATTGAAAAAAATATATAAAAATCACAAAACATATTCCACTATATATAATCTGAAATAAATCTGAATAATACAAATATATCAATGCAATAATCATCTATGCCCCTTCCCAGAGTGATAACTGAACTTCACATGTTCTCAGACTTATTCTCAATGACATCAGTCAGATTATCAATTTGATAATCAATCAGACTATTATGTGCAGAAATCTGAAAGGTATTAAAAAAGTCTATATTATTCCAAAATAAATTAAACTTGAAGCTATTTAAGTGAAAACCAATTTTAAAAAAGGGGCAGAGAGACAATTTATAATGTTTAGTTGGCAGAAATACAGGATGTGTAAAAACAATTTTATTTTATAAAATAAATACTTAAGCTTTTAGACGGGGGGGGGGGGGGGATAAGAACTAACCTTAATGTAATATTTTTGATTACAAAATTATGAGCTCGTTGAAATAAATTAAGTAGTAAGTACACAACAAGTGTCCAATTTTATACAAAATGCAAACATAAAATATTACCAGTAATTACAAAATAATTCTCACTAACATTGTTACTAAGTAATTAATTTTTTTAATGCAAGGTCCATTTGAAAAATCTTATTAAAGGATTTTGATTGCATATCTTAAATTATTTAATTAGACTCAATTGGTAATATTAAGGGGGCGGGGAGGTCGACATTTCGATTTCACAGAAAAATGTTTAAGAATATAAGGGGTGTGTTTTTTTTTCAAACATTTTTAATTTATTCAAATTTCTCTCCATCAGAATTTCCCAACTCATTAGATTTTGTTAGTAGTTAAAGGTTTAGTGTTAAATTTTATATTCAATTTCAGACATTTCTTTTTTCTAAGAGAAATTTCTTGTTCCATAAAGAGATCAAGAAATCTGTCCTAACTTTCTTTGTATCATTGGCAGCTATTTCTTTTGTCATCTGCCCCCTCTTCACCCCTCCCAAAAGGCAATATTTTGAATGGTTTTTCATTAATAAATAAAATTATTCCTAATAAGAAAATATTTTTTTTTTCTCTCCCTATATAAACAAGCGAAAAGAGGTGAATGAAAAGAATATGCTTTTCTCTACACTATTAGTATTTCCATAAAATGAGATATTTTTTTCCACTGTTGATGCAATTTTGTATGTTTTCCTCTTTTGGCATGACTAATGTATACCATATTATTATCAAGGCGAGTAGTATGCAGCAAACAGATTTTTCGGAGCTTTTCTAACCCATTTAACAAGGTCAGGATTGATATTTTAACGCATCAAATCCATGTGAAATACGGATTTTGAGCACTCCTTCAGTAAACTTCGAAAAACTGCCCCAGATTCGCAACAAGTTACTTAACCTTCCTGCTTATGATCCAGCTCGAGGAAACGCCAGAGAGCTGCGATTGATAATGTTTATATAAATTTCCCCTCAGTTAAAAAGCTAAGAACTAATTAACTCTGTTACCAATCTGGTGGATTAAACTTATCAAAATTATTTGTTTCGGCCTCAGATAGCTACAATGAGCTACACGCGTGAAATTTCTTAAAATTTTTTTCTTTAGAAAATTTATTTAAAAAAAAAACAGTCCCCATAATTAAGGCACGTGCAACGTAACTCCATTAAATTTCTCTTTATTTTATCCCATAAATAATCTAAATATTATTTTAATCAATTAATTATATCATAAATAATAATAATATGAATTAAATACCAAATTTCATGACGTTAGAGCTTTATTGCGCTCGTCCAAACTAGTTTCAATTCAATTTAACTTTTCCCTAAACTAACAAATTAAAGTATCTATTCCAAATTATGATGTGGAGGTGCTCGTGACCACTTTGTCGCATCGCGGAACTCCGAAACATCACATTGCCTTTAAACTCGTGTGAGCGATTAAACACTACTGTGATGCTTCCGCAGTCATTTCAGCAGCTTTGTGAATGCTAATTGGATGCAATTTGGGAATCTCAGTTAAAAGGTCAGAGATCGGCATTTTTAGATGAAAAAAAAAAGGAGCTAAAAAATTCCCTGCAATTTCCCGGCTTTTATGAAAACTTTCAAATTTCCAGCATTTACCATTTCTTTTGGTTTTTCATATATATACAAAGCAAACTTTCATCACAAAAAAATTGTCAACTTTTATAAAATTAATGATAAAAATCCATAATCCTTTATAGTATTTCTTAAAATTAACAAATTGCCAGTTAATTTAAATGGACACATCGTTTCTGAAAATGTTGATATTAATGTAGAAGCAAAACATGAGTAAAAATTTTATATTTGATTTTTACATACGCAGCAACAAATTAGATTCAACATGGCTGGGATGGAAAGTGCACATTTCCGCCTCAACTAATTCACTGTTTTTAGCAGCCTAGAGCATATAATTTGTAGCTTTATAAAGCTAAGATCTAAAGCATTCCAAGGTAGCTACCGTGAAAAAATTTGCCAAAACTGCCACAAAATTGATGACTGAACAATGCCATGCTCTAATTAAGTTTTTTTGAACAGAAAAGAATAGCAGCATTTAAAAATAATCAGACTATATAAAATTATCTTATTGCTTCTTACTTTTGAAATTTAGTAAAAGGTATTTTTGAATGTCTCACATTCTGAAAATTTAATAAAATCCAGCTTTTTAACTTATACACAAAAATAAATAAAATTTTCTTACTTCAGTTTTAAAAAAAAATACGAAAAATTTAATTATATATTTTATGAAAAAATGAAAGTAATTTAACAATTCCTAATTTTTATAAATAATGGAAACAAATTCTCAAAGTTAAAAAGATGCAAGCTCTGCAGTAGAAGCAAAATGAAAATAAAAATGCCAGCTAATACATTTCTAAAAAGTATATTTGGAAGCAAGCACAAAACAATATGTTGCATTGCCTCAAAATTTAACAAGATTTATCAAGTGAAGAATCTTCTTCAAAGAATTGCTTTACAGTTTAATTTAATTTAAAGTAAAGAAGGTTTTTTTTTTTTTTTTTTCATATCAATTAACAATGGTCAAACCTTCTTTACATGATTTTTTTTCTTTTATTGTGAAATAAATCAGGGAAAATGTTTAAAAAAATTCTAGTGTAAATATATAATATAAGATAATTAAAAAATAGCTTGAAGGAAATATACATCATCATGAAAATTTACATGTTAAGCCCAGTACAAAATCTTCTTTGTTCCTCTGTTCTAAATTTCTTCACTCATTATTGCTCTTATTAGCAAAAAATCTCAAATTAATTATAAAAAAATATTCAAGACATCACAACATCACATGTTTCATCCCACAACAAACAGTCAAATGAAATCAAACCCGCTTTAATTGATTTTTTTTTTGACAGCTATGTTTCTTATTACACAATAGTCATGAAAAAAGTTGCCACCAACAATTAGTTTGCAGTGCACCTGTTTTGAGTACAATTTTTTGTTCAGTAAATGTTATGATGGAAATTTCCAACATCATGCAAAGAAGGGTTAAATCACGTGACTCAACAATGCGACAAAGCAGTAATACTATTTTGAATTTCATTACAATAAATATTGTCACAAATTGTGCCCAAAACTAATTTTTAAAAAATTATTTATTTATTATTAAAAAGGAATGGGAAAGAATTAGTATCATTGAAGAGCTATTATTTTTAAATCTTTAAGATGAGACAAAATTAATTTCTGCGTGATAATGATTTGATATTAGTTTTTATTTCTTAATTAAATTTCTAATTAAAATTATGTCTCTAATATACAAGAAGCAATTTCCTGCTAAATTACATGTTCCTAATTTCAATTATTTATGCTAAGTGTTGCTCTTTCAATCAGAATAAAATTTTATCTGTATAGAGAAATTTTATAATGGAGTTGAGAGGCAATCTATAAGAACTACAAAAAGAGAAAAAGAAAACAATCATTAAAAAGTTACAGAATCTAAACTCTGCAAAATAAAATCTTAAAAATTTTTTTGGCA
This sequence comes from Argiope aurantia, assembly GCA_026543865.1. NCBI lineage: Eukaryota > Metazoa > Arthropoda > Arachnida > Araneae > Araneidae > Argiope > Argiope aurantia. The sequence goes on along the minus strand of JAPMOR010105712.1, from coordinate 73,171 downwards.
GGTTTCCCCCCCTCCATAGTTTGGTAAGGTTGGTTTAACAAATAATAATTATCAAATGGGTAGGGACAATTAAAAAATACACCAAGAAATAAATCACGATCATTGAAAACTTATGGCTGCAAGCTAAAATTTTAACATACTAGATTTTAACAATTCAGTACTGTATTTTCTAGATTTTTGCTCCAAAATAACACATTAACAAGAATTATGATAGTGTGACTGTAAGTGCAGTTCACTGTTAGTGTTATTAAAGTAGCTTTCCCTATGCTCAATACATCTGACTCTAGGATGCACTTAATTCATCTCACTTTATTCTTATTTCCCATTGACTGAAGAATAAATCATAATTTTAAAAAATTTTTCAACATCTAAAACAATAAAAAGTGAAATTCTAATATTTTCTGGGTTCCAACAAATATGGCACAGAATGTATTTTGTAATGTCCCTTCTGAATAACTATTCAGTATTTCAAAGCATGGCAATACATATTGTTGAAGAAATTAGAAGTAGGGGGGGGGGAGACAAACATTATCTTAATATGCATTGGAACCCTTGGTTCTATCTCATTCTGGTTTTCTTCTCTAAATTCTTCCCTCTTATTTGTTTACTTTCTTAATATATCTGATAAACAAAGTTTTACAACCATGCTTTCAATTTATCGTATTCAATATCTAGAAAGGGGAAAAAAATTTCTTTGTTTTTCTTGAGCACTTTTAAAGTGGTTAAAAATGATTTTCAGATTTAAATGCCTTTTATGATGCAATCACACCCTGTCCAAATAAAAACTAGAAAATTTACCAATGAGGGTTTATCATCCTGTATATTTATAGAATAGCAGCTTTCACCAACTTGTCTCTTCATTTCCAGCTCTCCAGCTTGGAAGTTCAGCTTCTGGACATTAACTCGACAATCACGAGAAGATCCAATAAAGAAAGCCTGAAAATGCCAAAATCATCTATTAAAAGCACAAATCATAAACTGAAATAAGGTTTATGAAATGTTATAGTATAAATTTTCAAGCTATTCTTTATCTCAAAGATGTATATATAATCTGTAACAATAAATTTAAACAATACAGTAAAATAATAAATAAAATATTCACATGAGAAAATTTTTAGCAAAATTTAAAGAAATTAACAAGGATGATACTCAGCAGCTGTCCATCTTCTTCAATGTTCACTTGCAATATATGGTTACTATAGGCTATAACTAAGAGAGCACTTGGAGCAATCCCCCATTGTACAAAGGATTGCTTTTTGTTTTTCAGCAGATTAATGCCAGCTTCTAGGGAAGGTGATGACTGGGCTGATCATTTAATTATTGGCATGAAAGAATTCTATTTTCTCAGTGCGATTAAGTACAATATTTTTTAAATATTTTTCTTGTTTTCGGTCTATCCGGAAATAAATGTTTAATAAAGGGAATAATTATCCGGTAATAATGTTTATTAAAAAGTTTATTATCATTTCAGAAAGAGAGAAATACAACAGATGTATGACTTTCAAGTAGATAAAATTCTAGAGCTAAAAAAATCTGAAGCATGATGATATTTGATTCATTACAGATTTAACGCATAATCCTTCAGACCTGAAGCAAAGACTTTGCTATTAGATCATTACTGTTCACAGAAACTATAAGAACAGCAGCAGTACCCGTACGCCAGACATTAACAGCCAAAGATAGCACACTAATAAGTTGTTTCAAAGTTCATGTTCACTAGTGGCATTTGGTAAATATTACAATAAGTCCAGAAAGTGCATTAAGATTTAATATAATTTACAATTAAAAAATCAAAATAAATATACAAATATTTAGTTTTAGAAATAAACTATTTATATTAACCACTTAAAAAAGATCTTTCTTTACTTACAATTCAAATCAGTAATTCAACAAAACAGTATAGAAAGGTCTTCAATATTTGCTATAAAAATATGTTAAAATATCAGATTTCTTAAAAAGATTCTGCTAAATGCCAAACAGCTGATTTAATTCTTTGTAATTAATGGTTCTTTCCTTGCTTTATTTAAATGTAGGTTATTAAATAACCATTGAGAATCCGTTCTAACAATAATTCATCATTGAATTTTAGGACATTGTTTTATATATTGATGAAAAGTATGTTCAGTTTTCTCTCTCTCTCTCTCGCTCTCTTTTTTAATTTGCATATTTCTCTGTAGTTTGTGCTTTTATATCTCTAAAAAAATGTATAATTTTTCCAATTTTAAAATGCTCTTTCCCAACTTTATAATATATTTATTAAATTATTTTGTATTTAGGATAAAAATTATTTTTAATGGGTAAATGTTTATTGCTTTGTTTTAGTCTATATAATTGGTTACACTTTTTTAAAATTGCAATGCAGTTTAAGTATGCCCTCTTTTACTCAAATGTTTTTTTTTAATATACAATATTTTGAATAGCTTGAATTGTCTGTATTTTAATGACTTAAGAAATTTCTTTTGGAATAATTATTTTCTTGTTTTTAAGACAAAGATTATTTTAATAATAATTTTTCAATCTAGAATAATTGAAAATGGTTTTAATATTCAGAAACATAGTGTTTTTTATGTTTATATTTTTCAGTGTATTTTTAATAATATTATGTCAATGGAGTGTTTTTCTTTTAATTGGAAATACTGTTTCGTAATTAAATGAAAATTGGAATATATTTTCTAAAATTTTTAACGTACTGCATCATTTTTCCGTAACAGATGCAATACATTAAAAATATTATACACACCATAATATTTGTTTTTAATCATTTCGAAATTACTATCTTTTTCTTCCTTTCTCTTTTTGATTTTTTTAAATAGTAAATTGTATGAAAGTCTCTTTAATTTTAATTATCTAATCTAACTACTGTTAAAATTCTAGTGCATGTTTGAATTTAATCTGCTAATAATACTTTAAATATAAGAATAAAAAATTATGTAATTTACATACAGAATAAATTTTGCAACTGGCCTTCAGATTTCAGATTTGAGTTATATTAAAACTACTGAATTTTAGCTGTTATCATTTATTTAATTTTAATTATGTCATTTTCTTTTCTTTTTTCTGACGAATGAAAGAAATCAGCATTTTCTAAATTAGCAACTAAGAAAGGAAAATTAAAAAAATTATTATATAATTAAAAAAATGGAATAAGATAAACTGTAAAATGCAGTCATTATTTTGGTAGTGACACATTTTATCTAAGTGATTTTAACACTATTATTTTATAATTATTTTTAAAGAAAAAATATGAATATTTTTATTATATAAAATGAAATTTCCTTTGATTTGAAGTCAACCTGATTAATCAGTATTTTGTTATTTATAATAACAATAAATAAATAATGAAATCATGATATATTGAGAAATATCAGTATATGTTGGACGATATATTGCAATGAAGTTATTACTTGCTTCGACTGGCTCTTCATTACTGAAGACCTTCATTGCCACAACTGGATTATCATTTTATATAAACTTGAAAAATTGTATACTAAACTATTTGTATAAATATGTTCAAAAATATAACACATCAGGTTGAGAAAACCTATGATTAAGGAAGGGTCTAAAATGAATTGAACTTTAGAATTGAATTTTTATGTTATCTGCCAAAAGTTCCTGTAGTTTGAGTTAATTTATATAAACAAATTAATAGAAGAATTCAATTTCTTCTGATGAATGTTCATTAAAATTTATTATTTTTTAATATATTTTTCTGAGAAAGCCGTGATTACTTTGCTGACATACCATAAACCTAGAATTTTGCAATAACATATATAAAGACCTCCATGAGTTAACAAATAACTTGTTTCTTTTATTTACTTTATAAACAAATTAACATAAAAATTGGAAAAATTATGTATTTAAACCGATTTTTTATAATTTCTTTATCTAATTTAAATATTAAGCAAAATTTACAAATAAATTATCACATCTGTTTTACAAATGCTCACTTTTGGAAAAAAGCAATAAATATAAGAAACTTCCTTAAAAATAAATAAATGCATTTCAATAAGGAATGTATATTTCCTGTAATTCCCTGTTAGCAATGATTTTTCATACCTTCATTTAACTTATTGGACGTTAAAATGGGAAGCAAAGACCTTTCATTGAGACCTTTTTAACACTTGTTCAAACTTAATTTAATGATCTGAAGCATCCATCTACCTACCTTTTGAGGTAGTTCTAAAGATGCTTCATTGGATTTAGGGCTGAACTTTGAACTGGCCAGTCCATGCACCCAAAACTTGATTCATAACATATTTTTCAACAAGCCATAATATTACCATTCATTAAGATGAATTCCTCACATTAGCATTAGTATTTCCATATTTTATAACAATGAAAGCACTTCACATAAACATATGGAAGATATCACAGCAACCAAGAGAGATTCCAAGCAAAGGCACAATTATATTTCTTTTATAGCTCTTTTAATGATGCTAGATTGATGGTATCTAATAAGATTCAAGGAGTTTTCAAAACTGTTGAAATTCTAGAAGAGTACAGAAGCCCACTATAGTCTAAGAAAGGTAACATACATTCTTGCCCAACATTAATGGGGCTTTTTTGGTGTTGATTAATAGGGACACAACCAAATACATTTTTGCATATAATTCTTGATTGTGAAGATGTCTGATAACTGATTTTTCAGTCCCTGTTGCAGTGAAATACTTCAAAATCAGCTAAGGCACAAAGCAACTCTACTTTTTTGGGTAGAAAATGTCAGAAAATGATCTTCTGCTGGGAGAATTGCATTTCATCCACCTGAATTATTTTATAGAAACAGTATTTTTGTATTGAAATTGATTTCAGAGCTTTGGGATCTCATTGCAAATATTAAGATTTCAGTATTTGCATATTAGCAGAATGTCAGCAATTATGTTTATTTGCAATCAGTGCTAATCACCAAAGATGCCATGACAGTCATCAATAAAATTTGATTATATTCATCAATGTCATGTGGTTAAACTTAAAAATTGCTAATGGTTTGCAGTTAATAAATACACAAGAATCAAATGTTCTAGTTGCACCAATTTATGTAAAACCATTTGCATCTATTCAGTCACTCACTACTATGATTTCTCTGAGACATTGCCAACATTATCTTTGTAGTTAAAATTAAAGATTAACACCCATTCATAGAAGTTGTTCACACATTATAAAAGCAATATTTTCATAGTTTTCTTTAACTTTTATAAGACATATATTAAGAAAATTGCAGCAAAAATTAAGCATTTTTTAATACCTTAGCCACTCCTCAAAGCATGTTTGTACATGCATGCTAACATGGGCCCATATATTTTCTAAGAACAGGATGCTATCTATTTTATAATAATGCATAATTCTTTTGGAAATATTAATAGATATCTATAATTTTAAATATGTATTTTCTTATTTTAATATTTATTTCTGTACTTCCTCAGTGTCTTCTATTGTAAAATAAAGAATATCTTTTCAGTTTGACAACAACAACAACAACAAAAAACAATAAAAAGTTGTAATCATTTTTAAAAAAGTCAACTTTTATAAGGTTAACAATAAAAATCTCAGACATTATTCGGTACTTTTTAAAATGCACAAATTACCAGTCAATTCGGATGAATACACCATTTCTGAAAATGTTAACACTGATGTAGAAACACCATGTGATCAAAAAGCTTTGGAAGAGGGGTGAGGAAGGAACAAAAATTTTGTCATCATTTTATATTAAAACAAAATAAAAAAATTAGAGAATTTAAAAAATCAATAAATATTTTATTGTACATTGAAAATATTTCAATTTTTTATTAAATTTATATTTTGTTTTTCATTTTATTAATATTGATTTTTTTAAATCGCAATAAATTTGGTATATAGATATCAATCGATTCCAAACAAATTATTGTGAAAGCAATCATCAAAAGACAACCTCCTACCAACTTTTCATATTTTAACCAAATATTTTAAATGATATGATAACTCTTAAAAAAGTGATAAGTTTTTTTAGACGTTCAAATGAAACTCATTACTCATTGAGAAGGCCACTATTATTTTTAACTGATAATTGATATAGGTAATAAAAATTTGGAAAATTTCATTTATGAAGTATTATTTGAATGGATTGGATTGGATTTTGGTGTTTTATGGCACAAAAGCCGGTATCGGCTATGCTGCGCCAAACACAAGATTAAAAAAAATGGAACAATTTAATAAAGACTAAAATAAGTAATGAAAATTACTATTAATCGAAAGTTTTAAATAATGTTGTAGCTTTTCTTTAAAAAATCAAATGAAGTCATACTGTTACAAAGAGTTAAAAACTGTAAGAATCTCAAAAAAACAAAAACATGGGTTAAAACCTAAATTAGAGGTAAGATACCAATATTTCTTAGGAAAAGAAACAAATTTGGGTGGGGTCTTTCACCCACCAAGTCTTTCAAGTCTAAAACGGTTGTTTTAAAATAGTGTAAACGTAAAGAGTTAAAATCAGGGCATTTTGTTAAAATATGATCTACAGTTTTACTTTCGTTGCACGTTGAACACATTAGTGCAGAATCCTTAGAGAGCAAGTGTTTATGGGTATAATGGGTGTGTCCTATTCGTATGCGCGTCAATTTAACATCGAATCTTCGATTAGGAAGAATGGGCCACAATGAAATAATAGGCTTAATACAATGTAGCTTGTTATTAATTTGTAAATCCCATCTTTCTTGCCATTTTGCAAGGATGTATTTCTTAACGGAATTACGTATGTCTGCTAGCGGGACTGAATGGTCCAAAGCAATAGAAGCTGTTCGAGCTGCCGTATCTGCCTTCTCATTGCCTAGAATACCGACATGGCTGGGAGTCCAACAGAAGAGGATATTATAGTCTCTGTCTATCAATGAGGAGATTGTATCGATGATATTGAATAAAATTGGGTGAGTGGTATTTTCAATATTTTGCAATTGCTGTAATACACTCATACTGTCGCTATAGATACAAAATTTTTTATACTGACTACAAGATATACGTTGCAGAGCATGGAGGATTGCCATTGCTTCTGCACTATAAATTGAACACAAGGGAGAAAGTTTGCGACTATAACTGACATCATCAATAATGACTCCAAAACCCACATGTTCATCTGCTTTTGAACCATCTGTAAAAACAGCTCTATAATCAGAATATTGAGAACGATGATAATAAAAGATTTGTTGTAGAACAACTGGATGAGTGGTATTCTTATTGAAATACTCAAATGGATTCAAGAGTCGGACAGAGGGTACATTCCAAGGTGGATAATGATGAATAGTATCTTGCTGGATTTGTAAACTATTAAAACACGTGTCTAGCAACATTTTTTTGGTGCGATCGAGGAATGGACGTATTCTAGAAGAACGGGCATTATAAAGTCTGCCGAGAGACTGGTTTACAAACTGAGATCTCAAAGGATGGTTGGGTATTGACAAGATTTTCAAATAATAATTAATTGATAGTTTATGCCGCCTGAGAAGGAGAGGAGTTTGATGACACTCCACATAAAGGCTATCAACAGGAGATGTGCGGAAGGCACCCGAACAAATTCTTAAGGCAGAATGATGGATAGGGTCGAGTTTTTTCAGATTAGAAGCACATGCAGAACCATACACAGTACAACCATAAACAATACGAGAAAGAATTACAGATTCATAAACTTTAAGGAGAGAAGTACGGTCTGCTCCCCATGAAGTGTTAGATAATACTTTTAGTATGTTTAATAATTTTTCACACCTCTTACGCAAACACAAAATGTGCGAAAGGAAGGTCAGCCGGCGATCAAAAATTATCCCAAGAAATCGTACTTCATTCATAACTGGTATGGAATGATTGCGAATGCGGAGATCAGGGTCTGGATGCAAGCCTCTTCTCCTACAAAAATGTACAACATAACTTTTGGTAGGTGATATGGTATGGCCATTCTTTTCACACCATGCAAGAATGCTATTAATAGCGATTTGAAGTTGCCTTTCGATTAATTGTATAGATGATCCCTGGCAAGAGATTTGCAGGTCGTCCACATAGAGAGTACCTTTGACAGAATAGGGCAATTCTAAAAGTATATTAGATATATGGAGAATAAACAATGTTACACTCAAAACACTGCCTTGGGGAACCCCCTCTGATTGGATAAAGGAATCGGACAATGTACATCCGATGCGAACTTTAAAATTACGAAAAGATAAAAAATTTTGTATAAAAATAGGCAAGTTACCACTAAAATCAAATCTCTTCAATATTTGCAAAATGCCATGACGCCATGTTCGGTCATAGGCTTTCTCAATATCAAAGAAAACCGAGACTAAATGGTTTCTTTGAAGGAAGGCATTGCGAATTTGCGTCTCCAGATAAATAGCATTATCAACAGTCGAGCGTTTCTTACGAAATCCACATTGATGAGGTGGAAGCAAATTTTTTGTCTCCAGGATATAAATCAATCTTGCATTCACCATCCGTTCCATGGTTTTGGATAAACAGCTGGTAAGTGCAATGGGACGGTAATTCATAGGGTTTGTACTCTCCTTTCCGGGTTTTAAAATAGGGATTACAATAGCTTCTCTCCATTGTGTAGGGTATACTCTCTCTTTCCAAATGCGATTGAATAAACGAAGGACATTATAGAGCGAATCTTCATTTAAATGACGAAGCATATGATATGAAATACCATCTGGCCCAGGTGAAGTATTTCGACACTGAGATAAAGCTTTCTTCAATTCAAACATTTGAAAGTCGCAGTTATATAAAAAATGTCTCTTAGTATTAAAATCCATAGGCGTTTCTTCAGCATTACTCTTAATTACTTGGAAGATAGTAGAATAGGAGCTCACAGCAGATGCTTTGGCAAATGAGTGTCCAATAACTCGAGCTATATCTTCTGGTGACGAGAAAACGTCTGTCCCAATCTTCAATATGGGAAATGTGAAATCTCTATATATACCATTGATTGCTTTAATTTTCCTCCATAGTTGTTTACTTGATGTTAAAGAGGTAATTGAAGAGACATAGCGTATGAAAGATTCTCTTTGACTCTGCCGCCGCACTCGACGTGCAAATGCCCGTGCCTTTTTAAAGGCGATGAGGTTTGATGTTGTAGGATAACGGCGGAATATGTTCCAAAATTTTTTCTGTTTCTTGTAAGCTTCACGGCATGCATCATTCCACCATGGTTTGCGAAAACGATGAGGTTGTAAAGAACGTTTCGGAATCGAAGAATCAGCAGCCTCGATTATAGTTTTCGTGATGTCTTCTACTGCATCATTAATATTTGCAGTCTGTACCACTGCATTAGTAATCACTGCCAACTGCGTGAAGTTGTTCCAGTCCGCCCGTTGATATATGAAACTATGTGGTCGTTCAGTCACAAATATTATCAGCGTAGGAGAGACGCAATGGATAGTGATCGCTACCATATAGGTCACTTCCAATATTAAAATCTAACAGTGTAAACAGAGGAGGAGAACAAATTGCCAAATCCAGTGAATGAAATGTCCGTGTTGGCTCGTGAAAATAAGTTTTCTCATCTTTATTAAAGAGACAGAGACAATAATCTGAAATCAATTTTTCAATTTGTCGTCCTCGAAGATTTGTATCATCACTACCCCACAACATGCTATGTCCATTGAAATCTCCGACCAACACAAATGGCTCTGGCAGCTGATCTACTAATAAATTAAGATCATGTTGATTAATTTTATCATGTGGCGGAATGTATATGTTGCAAATGGTAACTAAAGATTTAAAATGTACTTGTATAGCAACAGCTTGCAATGACGTGTGCAAAGGAAGAGCATTACTCGGATAAAGGTTTGATGTTAAGATGCAAACTCCTCCAGAGGAGCCAATTCCTGTATCTACATCTTTTCGAGTAGAATTATAGCCACGTAGTTTAATCGAAACTGTTTCCTTCAAAAGGGTTTCCTGAAGGCAAATGCAAACAGGCTGGTACATATTAATCATTGACTTGATATCCTCAATTTTAGAGCGGTAACCGCGGCAGTTCCAAGAAATACAAAGAGACATTAAAAAGAAGAAAAAAAGGAAAAAATATTTTACTTCGGTTTCTTAAAGAACTTTGATTTATAAGACTTCGGTGAAGGTTTCTTCGAGTCCGAGCTTTCTCGGTCTTGATCCATGTCACTTAAAGTGTCATCAGATGGATGAATTGTAAGGCCGGTGAATTTTTCTTTATCATCAGTTTTATTCATTTCTTTATTTTTATTAACAACAGATTTTAGATTTGTCTTATCTTTTTGTGGGTTTTTCTTTCTTTTCTGTTTTCTAGAGGAAGTGGAAGATGTTTCTTCCCAAGACTTTTTGATGTCCAAAAGCGCTAACCATTCGCTCATCTTAACGGTAATTGTTTTCTCTTTTTCTTCAGAGAGATAAATAGTAGAAGTGGGAGTTTCAGGAAGTTTATTTACTGCTGAAATTGGTTGCTGAAAACTACTTACGGTTGGAGTTTTTATAGCTGAGGAAAACAGTGGAAATTTTGATGCTGGAGTTCGAGCTTCAACAATTTTTCTCGCTTCTTGGTAAGATAATTTTTGATGAACTCGGACCGATTGAATTTGTTTTTCTGTTGTCCATTTGGGGCAATTCTTTGAGTATGCAGAGTGATTTCCTTTGCAGTTAAAACACAATTCGGAATTCGTACATGATGCATCCTCGTGACCAGGTTCTGAGCAACGAGCACAGTTCACAGTAGTGGATCGACAGCTAGTTTTCGAATGCCCGAACCTCTGGCATTTAAAGCAACGTAGAGGATTTGGGACATATGGACGGACTTTACAATTTAGATATCCAGCTTTGATAGAGGTTGGAAGATTAGTCGTACGGAATGTCAGAATTATATGTTTGGTGTCAAAAATTTCAGTGCCTTTTTTAATTCTTATGCGTCTAACGTGTTGTACTTGTTTAGATAAACCCTGGAGGATTTCGGCTTCGGAAGTGCCTAACAACTCAGTTTCTGATATAACTCCTCTAGAAGTATTCAATGTATTATGTGGTGTAACATTAATTGGATGATCTAGAAAGGTTTTAGCCAAAAGGAAAGATTTCGTTTGCAGAGATGAGACGGTTTCAATTAAGAGGTCACCAGATCGCAATTTTTTCACAGATTTCGGTTCGCCACCTATGCTTTTAATAGCTTTCTCAATAGCAAATGGTGATTTGTTTTGCAACTTAGTTTCAAAAGAAATTATTAAAAAACGAGTGTAAGAAGCCAGTTCGTCAACGGTAAATGTCGGTGAATCGTGATGAGAAGAGCCCATATGATATTAGAAAAGATTCAGGTCCGACGGCACCGCCCACCACGGAGCCCAACAAGGGATGGCAGCCACCGGCTCTAGACATTCCCAGCCTCGGCGCTTACCATGGTGCTAGCCGGAACCTATACGCTGGGAGTCACCCCCGGGGACAGTGACCACCCTTAACGCCAAGCCCAAGGAGTGACCCCTTCGCTTGATCCCCTTGAGCAGCCCAGTCAAGTGCCTAGGATACCGGCCGATTGATACACCGGGGACCGAAATGTACCACCCGTCCTATGGGTCGCCACGCACGGCCAACACGTGGGGTTTTTGGCTGTCCATGAGAAGCAATAAGCAATGAAAAGGCAACAGCTTCACATGGAGAGCTCCCTCGCGTACCGTCGAGGGAAAGAAACTCAACAAAAGATACAATTAATTAATACATGCAAACCAAATCTTAATGAGGAAAGGAAAAAAACAGCCACTCAAAAAACAAAATGATCCCAAAAAAATGTAAATTTAGAAAAGTTGGAAAAAAATAATTTAAAACTTGGAAATGCAAAATAATGATCTGTAGTCTGGATGTGAGGAAATTGAAACTAAAAGGGAAAAGATCGCTAAGGCATCCCGGGGTCGCGACGCCCGTATCTACTAAAGACAGTAAACCCTTTGAGATAGGAAAAGATCCCTGGGTACCTCGGGGTTGGGACACCCGTACTCACCTAAAGAAGGTGAGCTCCTGAGGGGGAAGTATTATTTGAATCCATATAAATGTGAGCATATGGCATAAACTTTGGAGATTTATATTATTAGTAAATTGGACATACCTTTGATACAAATGGATTAAAAAATTATTTGCTCAAGATGGTGGTGGTAGGAACACTCAGAATATTTATTGTCACATACATCTGATTTTTATCATTATAAGTTAAATATGTATTTAACTGTAAATCTAAATTTACAGTTAAAAAACAAATAAAATAAATTTTATATTTAAATTTTTACAAATTCAAAAATTAGATTATATCTTGAGTTTCTTCACCTAGCTCTCTTGTTGCGAATGGTGTGATCTCTCCTATCAGGGTAAAAAAATATTTTCTAGATAATTAAAAACGATTTTTTTCCCCTTTAACTTTTCTTTACTACACCAGACTTACCAGAGTAACATTTCTTTATTACAACAGAGAGATCATGAGATTTACTGTTTATATATATTAAAAGCTAAGTTCTGGACACTATTAAGAATAAAAATCTTGGTATTAGATTATTAACATTTTTTGATAAGATATAACTGTATACAGTCATATCTGTATTCAGTTCTATATTAAGAAATTTAAAAATCAATCAATTTAAAAATCAACCTGGTCCCACAATTTTAAAAGGAAGCAAGTTGCACTTAACAGAAAACATTATAATTGCAACAGTACATTTCTTGATTTAAAGAGACCTTTTACAAAATGAATTAATTGGTAGAAATTGTATGCACTCTACTAGTGTCAACATGGGCATGAGAGAGAAGTTTCAGCATACTTCGAATTGTTAAAAATTATATGCACACTACGATGGTCCAGAATAGGCATCAAAGCATCAGGATCTTTGGAATGCATAGAAGCAAGTCAAGCAAATCAGATTTACATCAAATAATAAAGAAGCTTGATAAAATCTATTCAGAAAGCATAATTTAGCTGTACTAATATCATTGGGATCTACTATCACACCAGTTGGTTTATCATTATTATTTCAATTAAACTATAAAACTATGTCCACTTGTGGTTATACACATACATATAAACACACACTGAGGTAATAAAATTCATAAGATACCTCATATTGACCCTACTTTTGCTTAGCAAAATGCAGCAACTCCACATGGCATAGATTAAACAAGTTGTTGGAAGTCTCCTATAGAAATATTGAGCCATGCTTCTTATATAGACCTCCATAATTGCAAAAGTGTTGCCAGTGCAAGATTTTGTACATGAACTGATCTCTCAATTTTGTTCTATAAATGTCCCAAGGGATTCATATCAATTAATTTATATAGCCAAATCGTTTGTTGGAATTCTCCAGAATGTCTTTTAAACCAATTACAAAATGTTGTGACCTGGTGATATGGCATATTGCCACTTATAAAAATGCAATTGTTGTTTAGTTACATGAACTCCATGAATGGCTGCAAATGGTCTCCAAGCAGTTGGATATAATCCTCTTCAGTCAACGATCAGTTTAGTTGAACCAGAGGACTCTGTCCATTCCATGTGAAAACAGCCGACACCAGTATGGAGTCACAACTAGCTTGAACAACACCTTGCTAAGAACTTGGGTCTATAGCTTTGTTGGGTCTATACCCAAACTCCACCATCAGGCTCTTACCAATTGAAATCATGACTCATCTGACCAAGCCATGCTTTTCCAGTCATCTAGGGTTCAACTGATGTCAGGAGTCCAGGAGAGGCATTACAGGTGATATGCTGTTAGTAAAGGTATTCAAATCAATCTTCTGTTGCCAAAGTTCATTAAAGCCAATTTTTGCTGTACTGCCTCAACAGACACATCATCAAATGTCCTGCATTGTGGTTATTTCACGAAGTATTGCTTGTCTGTTAAAATTGACAATTCTATGCACATGTCGCTGGTTTGGGTCATCTGGGCTACATTACCCAGTGGGAGGCTCTGCCTGAAATTAGGTATTCTCAGCAAACTCTTGACACTATGGATTTCAGAATGTTGAATTCCCAAATGGTTTTCAAAACAGCATGCTCTGTGAATCTAGCTCCATCTATCATTTCACATTCAATTCCATCATCTGTTTGTTAATTCCCATCATCTGGCTATAATCACATCAGGAACCCTTTCATATGAATACAAATAAAAGCACTGCCAATGCATCATCCATTCATAAATTTTGTACATAATACTTCCACTGTTCCATGATTACTTCTGCTAATTATCCCATGACCTTTGTCCCTCTGAGCATATTGAAAGGAAATTCACCACTAGATGCCTAAGATTTTGATTTGTTTGGATTTTTCTTGAGCAAGAGCCATGGTTTTGACTATGCTACACAAAACTAGGATTAAAATCATATCAATGAAAAATAATCAAAAATGGATAGTGAACAAAAATATCCTAATGGATGCAAAATTGCATTACCTATTTACAAATATTTAAATTAAATGTCTTTATCACTTTTGAATATATTGTTCAAACTCTAATATACTTGCATGTAAAATCTTTGAAATGACTGTAGTAAGATTAAATGTTAATTTTTTTAAAAAAGAAAGTTGCTGAAATATACAAATTGCCCCTTTGAGATAATCATTCTAGTATTTTAATAAAAGGTATTGTCAACTGTTGGCAGAAAGAGAGAATGGGAAAAATGTCATTAATTTATTTCATTCAAATTCAAGGCATTTAACTTTGTTATGGGGTATCAGATATATTAATAAATGTTATTAAGGAAAATTTTGATAGATATATTTAACAATATGAATGAAATATTTTTTCTTATTATTACCAAGACTTTTGATTTACTATATTTGCATATCAAGACTTTTGAATGATTTTATATGTTAATAAAGATTTATTTCAACATTCAGAATTTCCATAAAATATCTAAGGACAAAAAATATATATAAGTTTTTTTATTATTATTTGTGAATTGTATTATTTGTGTATACACACACAAATAATACTGAAAAAAAATTATATATATTATGTATATAAATGTTATGTGTGTGCATATATATATATATATATATATATATATATATATATATATACATATATATATGTGCGTATATATATATACATATATATATATACACACACACAGATACACATTTTAGGCAGATTATGAGATTAATATACATTTTATTTTTTTGAATGCGATATAATTAAAAATCATATATGATTGCATATTGAAATTCGTTACCTTCCATTAAGAATCTTTTTAAGATTTGTTGATGTAAAGGGAATGAGAGGAGATTCTAAGGATCACATTATTTTTCAATACAGAATTACAAAATGATTTATTTTTCACAACAGAAACTGAATTCCCCAAATTCAGAAGTTTGATGCATTTTAATGAAATAATGCCCATATCAACGAATATTTTTTCAGATGAATAATGGTTGTGTAAGTGAACTATTTGGAAATATGAAATTACAAAAGCTTATGTTAATTAGTAAGATTAAAATATTACATTCAAAGTAGAATAGGATTATTTAACAATGCCTAGAAAAGTTTACAGTTGAATTGAAAATAAATTTATAACTAAGCATTGCCAAATGATAATAAGGAATAGGTGATATTTTTACCTCCTGGTGTTTTTTTTTTTTTTTTTTTTTTTTGTATCTTTCAGTTATCAGTTTACTTCAGTTTTTCACAAGTTATTACAATTTCCTATTTTTACTATTTTTTTATAATTTTCAGTTCCCAATTCTTTTAATATTAATCCTTAAAATTATGTACTTTCACCCAAAAATACTTCCATTTCAAAGCTCAGAAATTTAAAGTGATAAGAATTAGAGCAATAAAGAAATGTGCAAGTGAAATGACTTTTCCCCTGAGCTTATTTTAATTCATTAATTTATATTTGTCATATATTATTTCTTGTTTTTAGTTTTTTCAGGCTATTTATATTGCAACCTAGGGTAGAGAAATAATTTTAGAAGCAGAGACATTAAACAAATTTAAAGTAAAGATTGCTTTCTTGTTTGCATTGCATAGTGATATATTCTTAGCAAATGCATGTATCAGTAAGTAGGCCATAAAGAATATATTACTGCGTCATACAGGATTTACCAGAGACAGCCATGTGGTAATTAGCAGTAACTGAGTTAAGTGATACAAAATGTAAACAAATTGCTAATATCCTGACCATCCATAATATCTGAAGTATCCCCACACAAAAGCACAATACAATATAATGGATGGGGGTGGGGTTAGACATTTTTCATATTCAAATTGTCATGTTTATGAATAATATCAATAATACTGGTTACAACAACAGTAGTTCACTTGGTTTAATCCAAACTCAGTACTTCCATTAAGGTTTTGAATACTATACATTTCAATAAGATAATGATAATAATATGAACAATTAAAAATAACTATCTTTACCCATAAAGCCTTCTAATTTCTTCTCAATTTTAAATTGCATGGTTTATTTAGTCTGATTTTTTTTACTATGCAATTTTATATTTCATTGTTTTAATTTTAATATTCACAATATAGCTTATACATCTTGTTGCAATTGGTATATTTTCAATTGCATTCTCTATATCTGTACTCTGCAATCTAACACTAGTACTGTTCGTTTCAGTATCCTGAGGTGACCACTTTTCGACGATTCTATCTCATTAAGGGCTGAAATGAAGAAGGATGAGCACATTTCCGATATTCTTGGCTTATTAGATACCTTTTTTGTCATTTATTTTTCACATGTATGCGAGCATCGTGTCTTTTCTGACCTTATTATTTTATTTTAATTTAGTTTTCGAGTAATACAAGTTCACTTTATTTTTAAATGTAAACATCTTCACCTTTCTTTTCATCCACATTTTGATGAATTAAACCCATTGTAATGCTTGCACAAAAGCATGCAGAGTTTTAGAATCTGTTGAAAAACAATATTTACAAATCTATTGTTTTAACTAGTTTGCCATATCTTCAATATGTGTATTAATAACAGCTCACATGGAATTTCAGTATCTCAGCATTAAGTGAATGATCTATGCCATCCAAAATAGCAACATAATAGCTCTTGCACTAGCCAATAGTTAAATAACATCCAAACAGGATCTTACTAAAATGTAATCTTCAAAAAAAAATATCACCATTTTAATAAAAAAACCCACAAAATATCAAAGGAAATAATTTGAATAGCAAAAGATGACAACCATTTTATCCAAGGATTTGTTCAATTTAAATATATTTTTAATTGATTAAAAATATATTTGAATAGATATTTGATTGATTAAGATTAAAACTTAATGAATAGAAAGTTGTTATAAGTTAAAAAACAAAATTATCTATATCCCTTAAATTTGAGATTGTCAAATTTAAAAAAGCTTCAAATGTCTTTAAAACTATATGGATATGATATATAAAGTATCATGTTTCTCCATCATATAAGATATTAAAAAAAATTTTAAAATAAAAAAACTTTTTGTAATTTTTAGGATATTATATGAATAGAGCAAGTAGTTTAATAAAATGTTAACTGTCTTAAATATCTTATCATCCTTATATAATTATTCTTAAAAAATATGTTTGTCTGTTGTTATTTTTTAAAACAATTCTCAAAATTTTCAGTAGCATTTAAAGAATTATAAAACAAAGAAAATATACATTTAAATAGGTTACTTATTAGAGAATAAAGTATGATTACATACTCTTTTCAAGGATTGTTTCAGTCCACAAGCTTTACATTGCCACTTTCTAGCTTTCTTCACATGATAAACTTGAAATTTTTTGCAATCGCAACATCTAAGAATTTGGAAATCTTGAGGCATTCTAAAATATAATAGTAGAAGGCAGCAATCCGATTTATGATTCTAATCCGAGTTAAAATTACTAAATTTAATGTCATCAATTTATTACAAATAGAAAACAATACAAAATTGAAAATGAAAAGTTAATTTAACGTTATTTGCATCAATAATCGATATTCTTATTCAAATTAAGAAAACATAGAAATGAATTTATTAGCACTATCCTTGCTT
Source organism: Argiope aurantia (assembly GCA_026543865.1). Classification (NCBI taxonomy): domain Eukaryota; kingdom Metazoa; phylum Arthropoda; class Arachnida; order Araneae; family Araneidae; genus Argiope; species Argiope aurantia. Next base: position 55,203 of record JAPMOR010105712.1, on the reverse strand, counting down.
ATTTAATAAAATTACTTTGCTGGAAGAAATTGGGATAATTATATAGAGATATTTATACTAAATATATTATAAATTTATGAATTTCAAAAGAAAAGACGATAAAAAACTTAAAATTTTAATTGAGCGGGTAACCTTAATCGTAGGCCGGTTTTTCAATCCCCTTTAACTGACGGCTGACACAGCACTAGACCTTAGTCCGTGCAACTAGCGGCTAAAGCCCAATACGGTTGTGGATTGGGAAATTGACACTCTCTAGAAATCGACCAGACCACGTCAACCTAAATGAGTACAATGACAGCGCGTCTTATAAAAGCATCAG
>JAPMOR010105712.1:0-46278 GCA_026543865.1 Argiope aurantia | reverse complement strand
CAGAGTTTAAAAGCCAGTGCTTACCATTGTACATCAAGTATCTGCAATCTGTTTCTCAATAAATACCATCAATGTTTCATATATTTGATTATATATTATTATATATACATTATTATATATATTAATTGTTATTATTATAAATCAAATTAAAAAATTAAAAATTACCTTTGAATAGTAATTTTAAGAACTGCAAAGCATCAAGTATTTTTACTTTCTTTCTTACATTTTAGTAACTGTAAAAATAGTTTTCATATAATTAATAATAATAAGAGCATTAAGTGTAGATGAATTTCAGTAGAAGAAAATAAATATTATTTATAAAGTATGAAGTAGTGTTTTAAAAATTTCAATTAATAATAAACCAATCTAAAGTCTTTATTTTTTTTTATTTTAACAATATTTCAAATGTGTTTAAAGATCATAAATTTATTAAAATTATAAATAAATCACTATTTTATTCCAATTCTTAATTCTTCATTGGCTGCAAATGGCCTAGCAGATACAACTTTTAAATTCAATTCAGGTCCAGATCTGAAATTTTAAAAATGTTTTCTTAACATAAAATGTGCTATTATTAATGAAATGTGCAATGTGAAGATCACAAATAACAGCACATACACATAAAAAAAAATCACTAGGTTTTCTTTTGTTCGTCGAACTGATCAGAAGATTGAAAATAGAATAAAAAGAAAAAATATTTCCATACGAGGAAAATGCATATAAACTATGCACCATTTGCTAAGTGCTGTTTAACAAGGGAGGTACCAAATATCATTCATACCTCAAACAAAATGAACTTTAGATCAGACTTTGGTTAAAAATATATATCAATATATAGTACAGAGTATGGAAGCTCTAAAACTTTTAAGGATTTGTAACACTAAAACAATTTAAAAAATATGAATAATACAATACTTATAATGAAATTTGCTGCAATTAAATATATCTGTAGCTAGACAGATACAAATATGTCTCTTGCCACATGCAAATAAACTTTAAATATAACCTTGTAATTATCTAAATAATAAAATAAAAAGTGTCTAAAATCACACATGTAATGCATTTGAAGTAATAAAATACGAAATAATAGTTATTACTTGTTGCACATTGTGCTGGCTTATTAAGTCACATTTATAAACATTAAGGCACCCAATTGATTTGTGTGTTTTCTGAACACGCCTAACTGTTTGATTTTTGTTCATATTCTTTAATCCATTCCTAAAATATGCGTTAAAAAATGCAAGCAATAACTATTCAAAAGAGATATATAAACTATTTATATATTTATAAATCTTAATATTAAGTTAATAACTAAATAGAATTCAATTCTGTTTTCTGAAAATTCCAGTTTGCTGAAAAAGAACTTCCTAAAAGTTTAGAGCTCAAAGAAAAGTCAGAAATCTCTGGGCAATCCTTAGAAAATAAAACTACTGGGAATGTTGTTTCTTCATTGCAAGATAAGTCAGAAATACTGTGATTTTTATCCATAACAGAGTTGAAATATTCGAGGAGCAGCTGGTGCTCACCACTTTACAACATTTATCTTCTATCTGTTTCTTGATACATACCATCAACGTTTCATATTTTAGAATATGAATTTATAAGTGAAGTAATTTTTTATTGCCTTAAATATGACTTTTATCTAAATTTGAACTCTTTTTTTCCCCTATAAAATTATATAATTTGTTTTCAGATAAACATAGATAAATTTTAATATCATATTTAAATTAAAAAAAGCAGCAAAAGAAATAGTTTGATTTTTAATTCATTTATTTTGAATTTCTCTTGATTCAATATGTCTCCTCTTGTGATATTTTATATGCATATTCAGTGTGAATTGAAATGATTTCTATACCATTTAATTTCATCCAAAATATCTTAATAAATATAATGCATTTGCAGATGGTCATCTAATGGTAATAATTTTAATATAAAATTAAAAAATAAATCTATTCTTGCACATGCATATTCAGTAAGAATTATAACGATTTTTATACCGTTTAATGTCATCGAAATATCTTAATAAATATAGTATATCTGCATATAGATATTTTATGGTAGCTTATAAAAGCTTGATTTTCAAGTCTTATTTTAATAATTCTTCATTTATAATATCGGAAATACGGAAAACAGCCAAAATTTCATCAATCTCAATTACTTTATACTTATATTTCTCTGGAAGATTTATTTTCTCCATTTTGAAAAAGAGCAGACGAAAAAGTACGCATAAACCAAATTGGTTGCAGCAAATACAGCACAGAAAATTCTGTGAAAAAGAAATCTACCAATTAGAGCACGTCGGTATCCTTAGTCTGCACAATTTGCGAACTCCTGCAGTTTTGTAAACAAAAACTAGTCTCTTTCTCTTGTCCCCACGAAAAAATTCGTCTTTCAATGGACTCGTCCGTCTCATACACAGCGTGTTGGGTTTTAGCTGCTAGTGTCCGTGCATAGCCGACGAGACATCTCTCGACGGTTACGGTCCGCGCCCGTAACTATTTGCCGAAGACAAAACTGCGCATGCTCAAGCTTCGAGCGTACCAAGTTGTTTTGGATAACGCGCTATCGAGCCAAATGTAGAAGCATCTAGGGGCTGCTCCAAAAATTCTACTCCTGGGGGAGAAATTGCGGAACGAAACACAATCTAGAAATCAACTCTCTGTATGTCAACCTTTTTGAGTCCAATCATAGGCTTTCTTACTCCGTCGATGTGGTTTGTTGCTTTCTGTATTGTGATTAATTAGAAAATTACGTGTTTATTTGCACTATAGATGGAAGTCATAGAGCGGGATTTGTATTATTAAATTATTGTTTCTCCAGATAAGTGTGAAATGAGACGAAAATGTTTATTCCCTCATACTTTCAATCTTGTAACAAGCATTTTAAAAATTATTTCAATGCTGTCTATGGCATTTTTAGAAATTTTAGTGAAGATAAACGAAATTGACACTCTCTAGAAATCGACCAGACCATGTCAACCTAGTAAATGAGTAGAATTACAGCGCAGCTTATAAAAGCATCAGGCTGATGTGAACTGCGCTGTGATTGGACTCTTAAAGGTTGACATGAGCTTGCCGATGCCTCCATTTATTGCTTATGTTTACATTACACTTCGAGATCCACATGCTAGGCTTTGCTCTGAGTATAATATATTCTAGTTATGTAAGAATCTTCTGGTTTCTTTTTAAATTCCTGGCTAAATCCTAGAGACGGGTACCGCTAAGTTTGGCGCCAAATTTTAAAGCTAAAGTTGCCAATATGGCAACCCATCTACGACTCCAATGTATGGCAACCCTGTTAAGAGTCGTAAGAGAATGGGGGGGTTGTCGGTGATCTAATTATCAACCAATCAGATTTGAATTGATTTTGATATAGTTGATTTTGCACATTTCCTATTGTTTAAGAAAATTAATGGAAGATTATAATTAATTTGTTTTTATTGCAGCAAAATGATAGTTAGCTCATGACAATACAGCCTTTAAATCAAGTCATAGATGAAGATATTAGATTATTAATTATGAAGCAAAATAGAAAGAAAAAAGTTTAATGGACATATTATATAAGCAAAAATAGATAAATCTTCAAATATAATGCTTTTGAAAAGGTCTATTTAATAATAAAAATAAACAATTTTTTTTGTACTGTTTTTAGGCACACATTTTTTTTTATTCTTTCCTTACATAATAATTGTGTATCTAAATATACTATATAAATATAGCTAACATATTTTTGACAGTAAATAAATAATAAAATTCTATTTTTATGCACAAATGGTAAAAATGTATTAACAATACTGAAAATCAATTTTCATGAATAATGTAACTTTTTAACCAAAATTCTCAAAGTAAAATTCTCAAAATTTAATAAAGAATTACTCTTTATTCAGTTTACAAATCCATGTTTCAATTATTTGACATAATAGAGAAAGAATGAGAAAAGAATCACGACAGAATGGATTTTTCTTTAAAACTCAAATTAAACTTTTTTTTTTAAGCATCAAGTATTGCACATTTCAACATATCAAAATTAGATTGCAACAAAATTTTTTGAAAGCAAACATTATAATATTTTTTAAATATTGGGAGGTGGAGGGTAGGCAGACAGGCAAAAGTCAAATGCAACATTATTTTCTGATATGTAAGAAAAGATTTCCATTCTATCATTTTAATTAAAGACAGCAATTATTTGTGGATATTTATAGTTAAATGTGGGCAAAGTTAAACAATCAAGGGTTAAAAAATAACCAACATTACAAAATTGTTGACATTTGGACAAAGCAAAAAAATTGAATAGAATGAATATTTAAAATTTACAAACGATAAGTAATATAATTTATTTAATCCTTCAATTATTTTACTTTAGTTCTTCAATTCTGGATGTTGTAAACTGATTTCAGCAACTATATTATTCATCATAAGCAGATATTATTTGAAAAAACATTAATGTTGTGTCAATATATATTCTGCATAAATAAGTTTATATTCAAAAGATAAAATATAGGTATAAACTTAACCTATTAAATCAATCACATTGTTTAATTATTTATAATTCTTTTTTTTTTATTATTCATGCCAAATTTTTCTCCGTGCCATAGCCCCATGAACTCTGTTATCTTCAAAAAAAATTTCTGGCAAATAGTCATAACATTGAGATATACAATTCTAAAGATTACAGCGTCCGCGGGGCTTGGCGAGAAAAAAATTTGGCGCAAAATGGTACCCTACTCTAGAACTGTCCCAAATTCCTTTCTACTCACTTTTAATAATGGCATATAATATGCTTTCTGAACAATGTTTATACATTCAGGATAATAGATGAATATGGGAAAAAAAAATTCTTCCTTGTTATGTTTATTTAGGGCGAAAACTTATTGCATACGTTTTGTTTTCTTGTTTACTCATGATAGCAAATTCATGATAGTAAATATGTATCAAGAAATTCTTATATGCTTTTTTATTCAGAAGTGAAAACTTATTACATATCTTTATTTTTTTGTTAACTAATTATGGACTCCCATGAATCTTTCTATCAAGGCTGAATTAACTTTCAGAGCCTTCAAAAAATATTGTCTTATAATATTCCACCTTCCATGCTTACTATTTTCATCAGTCACCATGTGTTTTCTTTTAATGACTAATACTCTTTAACTGTGTATAAATATCATTCACTTTCTTTTGCTCTGTTAGACTTTGCAGATATCCAAATTTGCCAGCCTTGACATTTCTTTCTTTTGCTTTAAATTCTTTATTCTATTGAATTTACTTTTATGGTTAATTTCATTAGGAGCAATTAACCATGTTTGTACTTTGCTAAATTAACAAAACAATTTTATACATACTGAACACAAAATAGGTTGATTCAATTAAAAGAAAGGTAGAAATTTTGTTTGAGTGAAATAATAATGCAAGAAGCAATGAAAAACTAATCAACTTTTTGTATGATTGTTTCTTATGAAGTATAAGCAAAATGATATAGAAAGATCTTTTTATATGCAAGTTAATTTTTTATTGTGCATTTTACATTTTAAAATCAACTGAATAATCTGAACATGTATTTTCTCCCCTTTATTTAGATAATGTTGGAGAATTATTGGAGCAAGTGTCATCAGTTGTCAAGAAATTTTTTATATCTCATTCTGAAAAGATATTCTCTAAATATTTTTCAATGTTGCTCAAATGATTGTATGTATCATTTTCTTTCATTTATTAAATAATTTTTAATTTCAATAATAAATAAAATACAAAAATGATATGTTTGATGAAAACTTTAGTTTTCAGTTGTATATTAACCACATGCTAACAATTAATTACCAAGGATCATTGCTCATAAATTCTTTCATAATTAAATCTTGACTCTATTCATCAACAGCATGCAGTTAATATCCAAATACTTAATTTATATATGTAGTTTGTTCAATAATTTATAAATAAATTAATATTTTTTATATATTATGCAATTCTACACTATAATTATATTTTATTTCATCACAACATTATTTTGGATTTATTTTTTTAAAAAAGGTATCTTTTCTTTTTTATGAATAATAAATATAAAAGTTATTTAAAGGCTGTTTATAACATATATAGTTATTTGTCTTATAATAAAAATGTGAATACAGATCTTGAAGATTTTAATATTAAAATTTGAAATGGTTCTCAGGAAGAAAGATTGACAATAAATGTATGTCAGTGACTATTTTAACATATTTATCTCATATATTTAGTAAATAAGATTCAGATTTAAATGTAATTTTACAGTTATTTTTTGTGCTTAGTTTTACACGGTTAGTATGATTTTTAATAGCCAATCTAATCTTGCAAAATTTTCTACAATGATTATTATATCATACGGGTTTAAAGAAACTTGCTAGAAACTCACAGTATGCATTATAGGAAACATCTAGTTCATACCTACTTATTTTACACATGTTCAAAAAAGAGATTTTAGAATCAGTCAAATCAATAACTCAATTAATTGAGTTATCTTTGAGTCTTTAAAATAGCTCTGACTCAAATTTTATATGAATCTCTTCTGTTTTTAGATTAATTTTAACAATAATTATGTCTTACTTTTCAATGAATTCTAATTTTACTGTTGCATAGTATTGTGAGAAAAAAAAAGCAATATTTATAATTTCGTTTTCCATTTTATTTTTAGCTGTTTTATTTATGACAATTTTTACGATGCATTATTTCCTCTTGCTTCGAGTATAATGCATTGTAATCATGTCATTTTATAATAATTTTAATAAAAAAATTTTCTTTTATTATTAAGTTGTGATGTTATGTTTGCATTTACTTTAACAGCATTTATGTACTTTTCATTGCCCTGTAGCTTTATTTATATATAATATTATTCAATCTAAAGATCAATATTTAGTTTTGTTTACCTCCAATCATTCATAACAAATTTATTTGTTACTATGCAAATTTCTTTCTAATTCAACAAAATATAATATATAATAATTACCTGATTGACAATGATTTTATAAAAAAGTCATCTTCTGTCTTTAGATTTTAAGCTACAATACTAGATTTTGAACCACTTATTTATTTTTCATTTGGTTTCTATAATATAATTTTGTCTGTGTTTTTTCAGTGATTATATCTTTGGTTTCTAAATATATCACGTTCAAAAATTGATACAATTTTGCAGTATTGATGTTTGATAATATTCAACTTGAAAGTATTGGATAAGAAAGTGCAAGATTTGCTAAGGAAGAAAATCCACCTGGCAGCCATGGCAAACTAGATGATCTGTTCATCTGTGATAGCAGTTATTTGCATGCTTCACAGCTGTGATAGATCTTCTTGAATGGATATGCCAATAAATTATGCACAGGTATCTTAGTGTAATATTGATTTTCATATTGTATTAAGATCTATGATCCTCCTTCCCAAATAACTCGTTTCAAAAATTTTAAATAGTAGCATAATTATTAATACTTTTATGTGTATATTCAGTTTTGATATATTTACAAAGAAAATAGAAATGCTATTATTTCATTCTTTAAAACTAATTCAAAAAATGTCATTATGTAAATATTTTGAGCTGTGCCTGCAAATTTTAAAACTTTTTTTTTAATTTTTCTGTTTTTTAAATTGAGATTATTTAATTTGTATTATATGGATTTTAAATGTATTTTTATTCCATATATAAATTGATATTTTCAAAAAACAATAAATGCCTTAATTCTGACATGATTATATGCCTTAATTCTGAGATGATTATAAATGCATTTTAATATTGAGTACAAAGAAAACGAATTTGAATATGAAATAATTATTCATATTTATTAGTTAATGAATATTAATTATTCTAGATAATTATTAATAATGAAATTAATATGATTTTGTAAAATTACTAATCAATATTTTGCTATAATATTTAACTTAGCAAAAATTATGAGAAACACACAATTGAAATGCCTACCATAAGAAGTTCTTTTAATTCTATTTTTTAAAGTTATTAAATATGTATTTTAATATGAAACTATTTTTAATGCATTCTGGAAATTGGAACTCGAAAAATCTGTACTTCTGTTTTTTTAATTTTTATTATTAAATAGAATTCACAATGAGAAGATATAGCTTTTGAAAGATAAAATTATAAATACTGCTTACTGATACACGTTTCCTCCTTTGCTTTCCATGTAGAACTTAAATGATTACCCTACTTTATATAGTATAAAAGTAATCCTGAAATCCTAACTCAATTTCATGGTCATCTACTCCAATTTAATTCCTCTCCCTTTCAATATGGCTTTCCTGTTACTTTCTTTATTAATTTTCTTATCTTTTATTTTCTACAGATTAGGTACCACAGGGTAAAATTATTACTAAAATTTCGTCTTTCTCAGCTGATTATCTGTTTCTGTAGTTGAAGGGCTAAATTATTACTTTTAATATGAAAGGTGAACAACTAGTCACCGAAGGCGGTTAGTTTCTTTTAAGCTAAAAGAATATCTATCAGTTTTTTGTTTGCTTAATGAAAATGATTAATTTTGAATAATATTTACCTCAAGCGTCGAATTCTGATGCTATAGTGTGATTCTTCTTTTCTGCTTGAATCAAAGAAGCCAATAATGAGGGGATCCCCCCCCCCCACCTTTCCATCGAAAATGCCATTGCTGAAGGTGAGTACCTCCATTTAAAAAAGTCAGATCACTTAAATTGATAAGAATAATATTAATATATTTTTTTTCTAAATTCAATAGGTTATAAATGGTAATTGAATATTTGAGTAAAGATTCTTTCATTTTTCTTTATTTAGTTTTCTTCCAGATTGAAATCTAACGGAGATCCCTACCGAATCTGTAATGCAAATTAAAAAAGACAGTTTTTTTTTTTTCTTTTCCTAAAATAGTTGAGAATTGTTATGTGGAATAGTATGATTCAGTTGCCTCTTTTATTTATTCAAACTGATATCATCAAAGAAATATAGACAAATTTTTGCAGTTTAAAATAAGAAAAGTGACATTTTGATATTTTTATGTCTTTCTGTTTCTATGTTTGTTAAATTTTTTTTCAGATTTTTTTTTAAATATTATATTAAAAGTATAAATTTATTGCGACTTATTATGCACTTTTGTACCTCCCTCTAAAATTGAATTTAATTTTGTTTGTTATTTCAAATTAATATTTCTTTATCAGAAGATATGCTAGATTATAGAATATGCCATTCGATTTCTTGAAAGCTGATATCGTTTATTTCAGTTCGAAGTTCAGAAAGATATAAAAATTTCCCATAGTAGTTTTCTGATTAAAATAAAATTTATTATAATTCATAAAAGAATTGAGTGATTTTTGAAGTCAAGCTCATTTTTACTTAATAGTATAACGAAGTATGCAAAAAGAAAGTATTGTAATCGTCAAAAATCCAACTCGAGATTGTAACTAATCTCGATATCTTAGTTTTAATTAATTTCCTGAGTCCATAAAGCACAGTTTGGGAACTATGTCTGTTCATAAGTCTGTGAACACAATATCTCAAAAGCGTCTTTAGCAAGACAGATTGAAATTTGGTTGCATGTTCTTTCAACAAATTTGATGATTTCTATCAAATCTATTGATGAATGAAATTCATTGATGTGAAGTCTGTCTATTTGGCTATTCGAATACAAATGAATATGATAGACAGCAAATAGCTATACGAAAAAATTTAACATTTAATTAAGATACTTATCGAATTTTGAATTAAATCCGTCAAAGAGTTAAATGTCAGTTGGTCCGTACGCGATAATATAAAAACACAACGACTTAGATAAATGAAATTTAACATATGATCGTGATATTAAAAATGCATTCTGTGTTAAATTTTGATTTCAATTGGTTGAAAAAAGGGCATTCGCAATACATATTTGGTTTTCTTCACCGTACTGTAAAGCACAAAACTCATATGCCATTGTCTAAAAATAAAAATCTGTGCATTTGTGGCGTTGACGGTATTGTCCAATGCCCATGATTTTATTTGGGGAGGGAGGTGATGCCTTTATTAGAGAGTATACTCGTAAGTTATACTTATTCGTTGGTCTACTTTTGTACAGTAATTTTCGTATTTCGAATATGAAATTGTACATAATTTTTTGATTTTATATAGAAGAAACCCGTCATTCGAAATAATAAATATACTTTGAGCAATGAATTGCCTTGCGGTTTTTCAACAACGAGCTTGCATTTTCTTTCAGCCTCTTACTCAAGCGTATTTAAATTTTTTAGCATGAAGCATTTCGCTCATTGATTTTTTGGGGGCATTTTTTTTCTTTCAGTACTACAAATTTTAAATTTTACATTATAACTTAGTGAATAAATTTTTAAAGAAAAGTTTCATATGATGCTTTCAAACATTTTTGTTTGGTTTTAATGCGTTGAAATGAAAACTGACGTTAATACCCATTTTAAAAACATTATTTTTCATCTAATTTTTACTAAACTTTAAAATTATTAATAAAAATTATTTTGCCAAATTTAAATAACAGATCATATATTACATATAAGAATTTTGTTATTTGTCAAATGCTATTCTATAATAGAGATGATAATATTTTAAATCTTCATTTCATACCGAAATAACGGAACCTACTAAGCAACCAATAACAAATAACACTTTTTGAAACATTTTATTCATTTCGAAAATAATATTTCTTATGACATTCGGCTTAGAATTTTACTCTAAGTATCTTCAGTATTGCATCTTCAAATAAACCATTATGTTTATTGAATTTTTAGAGTTGAATTTTTCATTATAAAACACTATTTGTAATTTTCTAAAGCAATACAAAGAGTTTTTTTTCTTAGAATTTTAATTAAATTTTTAAAGAAGTTAGCACATTATATTTCTAAAAAGTTATTCATTCTTATTTTGAACTAAATCATTAGAAAGGAATTTGAGACAAATATATATTCCAAAAACATCTTTAACTTGCAACTTATTTTTACTAATCTCTTAATCTATTTAATCATTAAGTAGATTACTAATCTACTAGAAGATTAAGTAGATTTATTAATCTACTAAATCTTCTTATTTTATAACTTTTAAAATTTTGTCAAATCAAGAGATTATGTCATATATTATGTTTTCAAAATTTTATTTCTATCAAAACAATTCGATAGAGGAAATAACAAATTTTTAAATCTTCATTTAATGCTGAAATACAAAAGTGTGCTAAATAAAATTCGGAATCGAAATATATTTTGAAAATACATTTTGCAAGCTTTCAACCTAAAAATTTACTTCAGTTCGTCATAAGCATTACTTCTTTAGTATAAATCGTTATGCTTTTTGATTTTTACATATTGAATTTCTGAAAAGCTAATCTGAGGTTTTCTATAATATTATTAAGATAAGTTTTTGGACTTAAGTTTCATATTATATTTCCAAAAACTTATTCCAATCCAGTATAATTAATTTTTTCCAAAATAATTCTCGATGGTTTCAACTCATATTCTTTATTGAGATACATGGAAAATAAGCTAAAATATCCGTGTTTTAGTCATATTTCTTTAGTGATTTTTTGGTGTTTATTGTTATTTTGTTATTGTATTTTTACTTATTAGTGGTTTTCTTCTAATTTGTTGTTTTGTATTTTCCTTTCTGTTAAAATGGTATATCTCTTGGGCCTAATTTCAGGGGATTTTCGGGTCACGAAGGAATCATTATTAGACGTAATGTCTGAATTTCCTTAACAGAAAAAATCCCCTTTTTGAATCCCTGCCTGAGGGTGACCCTTGAAAAAGTCTTCAGGCCGGATTCTTCTTTTTTTTATATATATTTTTTATTTGGTTTATTTGTTTTTCCATTTAACTTGATTTTTATACTTTTGTATATATATATATATAATGATTAGGGATTCTTTTTTATATTTTGTTATTTGGTTTATTTGTTTTTCCTATTAACTTGATTTTTATACTTTTGTATATATATATATATATAATCAAAAATATAAGCATTATGAAATTCAATCTAAATTTAAATTATTTCGAAAACGAAACTAAAAAAATTATTTCGGAATCAAACAAAAACAAACTAAGAACTGTATTTATTTGATCTAATTTTGATTCTATTTTTTTTTCTTTTAACTTGGTATTTATTACTAATTAGTCTCTCTCTATATATATACATAAACCGAGGCAGTTTGAAGTTTTTCGGATCTTCCTATGTTATTTGAAACCGATAGTTTCTACTGAGCATCAAAACTTCCGATAACCCTTTTACAGAATAAAATGATGACTTCCTTCCGCAATAACAAAATTCACAATACATTTCATGAGAAAACTGCTTTGTAATTTGCCGCAGTGATAATCCAATAGTTTGCTATTAAATCCTTACAAAGCCTGAAAAGAGGGTCTGGCATTTATCGGAAAAATAAAGAACGTGTCGATATTCTTACATATCATTCAACGTTAAGAAAGCAGTGGAAAACATTTCTTTTAGTAAATAGCCATAAAATATTCTCTATGTTGAGCTAACAATACAGAAATAAAGATACCAAAACCCTTTGGAAACACAATAATTACGTAAACCTATTAAGTCAGTGCCTCCCCGACCCCTTCCGCCTTAAGGTACAGGGGAGTTGGCTGCGAAAAAGCCACTACCGTCAGAGATAAAACAGACCTCCTACGATGCTTTAGCCGCTTTTCACATTGATCTCCCCTCCAAGGAAAGCAAGCGTCCAATATCGTCCCTCTTGAAATTCTCAAAGAGCCCCTTCCTCTAAAATAAAAACTTCTTATATTTAAACTGTGACGAATGGGCGAAATGAAAGCAACGGAATTATTATTTTGTAATCTGTTTAACAAAATAATGAAGATCTTGCTAAATTTGTATATACGGATACATTTAGAATTTTTAGGAAAATTGTTCGATTTGTTTCTTATCGGAAGTTTAGTGAGCGTTGCGCAAGTATAGAACAGTACTTCCAGGGATGGTCATCTGGGGGGGGGGATGCTATGGACCGGGGACCAACATGATCAAGAGCTAAAATAATGTTATGAGCCGTAATAGCGGGATGGAAAGAAGAGAGGCAGAAATTAAACTGGAACAATCGATGGGTTTTGAAATGTACGAAGTTTACAGATATATGACAGTTTAGTGCAAGTGTGCAACATATTATAAAGTACGGTCATTTACCTCTCCTACTAGGTTATATCACATATATTACTTTGATAATTCATATTATAAAATGTTTTGCATTGTTAGATCTAGTCATATCCATGATAAGGAAGTATCCCAGCAAAATTTCAAAAAGTCATGAGTATATCTGTTTTCTCGTCTACAAAGTAATACTGGTTGTGAAATTGCTTCGACTTCAGAAGTTACAATTCAAGCTTCAACTCGCGAAGAACATTCCGCACAAACTACACAATTTTGCAATGAAAGTGTAGAAACGGTGAAACTCTTTGAAGGACCCTATGTTTATACAAATATAATTGAATCATATAAAACGACGATGTCAATAGCTCATTTGATCAAGTTTATATAAGTGATTAAGGTTTGTGAACAAGCATTATAATTGACCACTTTAAAATGTTTTGTGTTAAAAACAGACCTGTACAATCACAAAAGAGTTTTTGCTAAGAATGCTGAAGGTAGATCATTTTCCATTACTTACTACTTTTTTAAAAAAGTGCCAAATGATGAAATGCAACTTCGCAGCTGGTTAATTTATTCAAAAACACAAAACTCGGTTTTTTTTTTTCTTTTTGGCTATACATTATTTTTTAGAGAAAGTGAAAATTCTACACGATTTATAGGTATCTATAACAGTTGGGAAAAGTTATCAACTATAATTCAAGATCATGAGCTTTCTATTTGTCATTAAATTCATTTATTGCTTGGAACAGTTTATTTCAAAAGAAAATTTAATAGGCGAATAGATAATTTAGTTAACACATTAATGCAAATGGAGAAAGATAGACATCTGACACATGCTTACAAATAATATATGGATTTTCCATTCAAAACTCAGTCATCCACAAGGATTGAAGTAAATCACAAAAAAGGCATCAGAATTAGTAAAGAAGACGTCTATCAAGATTCAGAAAATACTTGGAATATGTCAGCAAATGAAGATAAAAACAAAGAATATAAAGTGGTAAAAATTCATGAAAATTGCCCAATACCAGAGCATTGTTTGGAGAAATCTACGAATATGGCATGCGACTCATTATGTGGCCATCTTTATAAATGCTCTTGCCCAGATGATAATTTGTGCAAACATATCCACAGAATTCATTCTACCTTTTTTACAAAAAAATCCATTTTAAAATCAAATGTTTTTTCAATAGAAGAAAGAAATATCAATGAAGACGAATCATTCAATGTCAAAATCTTTGTTCCGAATTAACCAAATTAATAGAAAATCCAGATGTTCAAGAACTAATGCTTAAAAATTTTATATCTACATTGAAATTTTTAGTAGAAGGATGCCGTAGAGCCGCAAAAATAAAAAGCAGCTTCAAGAAATGCTCTCCAATGCCTCATTATTCAGTGCCATCGAATAAGAAAATGACGACCAAGATGAAATTTTACAGAAGTTCTCAAAAGAGAAATAAAAAAAAGTTTACAAAAAGCAAAAACAATCTAACTGAAACTTCTAAGAAAAGGAAAAATACCGATGATTTGATCATTAGCTATAAGAAAAAACGAATATCGAATGAAGGCAGTAGGGGAAATAAAACTGAAAATGAAATAACTAATTCTGTAGAAAATTTTCCAATTAGTAGTAAGAATCAATCAATTTTTGAAGAAGATAGTGATACTTATTCTAACACTTTAACCGGTGATACTTCAAGCAAAAAATCTAATAATGTTTTTTTTAAACTAAACAAAATTACGAAGAACCCATGTGAAACAATTATTAAAATAAATGATGTAAACATTCCCATTTATATGCTGAAATCGCTTGACTTAAGTGTAACAGTAGAAGACGAAAAATATTTCAATCCATCTCTCCATCTTTTAAGATAGGATGGTTATATGATGGAATCATTGATGCCTTTTTTTTTCTTCTTCAAATTAACTAAAGATTCAGAATCGTGTAAAGCAATACGACTCAATTCATTCAACTTTACTCTTCTATAAAAAAGATATCTTGAACTTTACAGTGATTCGGGATATACAGAAAATGAACTTTTTATTAATTCCGGCGAATTTAAATAATCATTGGATTCTTTTAATAGCTAAAATAACAGAAAAAATACCTGAACTATATGATCCATTAGGTCCAAATGTAAATGAAGATGCCTGCATATTAATTCGTGAATGGAGTGCATTAATAAAAAAACTACTGAACACAAAGGAGCACTGGAAATTGATTACTCTACGTCATATGAGTCAAAAAGATAGCTACAACTGCGGAGTCATTTGTTTTTTTGCATATCAAAAATACCATAATTTACAAGTCGATGAAAACTTTGATGCTATTAACTTCAGAGAACTGATCTTTGAAACTATTACAGAAAACTTTGAGTGCTAACATAATTTGAATTTATGTTTATGTGATAATATTTGAATATCTGTGGAAATAATGGGGACCAGTCCTAATTAGATTTCCAATTCGGGACACCTCTGTGATGAATTTTCAAATTTGATTTTGACAATTCATCAGAAGAAAAAAAAAAAAAAAAAAAGCGAACCAAAGTTTTCCATCTCCTGGGTCTGGTATGGAAGAGAAAGCAATTCATTTTATCTATCAAATAAACTTGTGTCTATTAATCTCTCTATTTATATATAATCACAAATAGGAATATTATGTGTTGTTACTCCTCCATAGGTCAGACCATTTCATCAAGAGCTACTTAACTTGGACAGGTATTTTAAAGAAGTGAAACCCTAGGAGTGAAACCCTCATCCTTAGAAATTTTAATTTAAACAAAATTTTTGCGTTTTTCTGAAATAATTTGCGAAAATACTACAGGACAAAAAGAATTTTTATATCATAATACAATTCCTTAAAATTATCTTTTCAATAATACGTTATGTTGTTCTTAAATCATTTTCATTATTGTTATTATTATTTTAACGCAGTTTTTTTTTCTCCATTGTTAATGATCAAAATAAAAAGATTTGGCATGTATGGTATACTACATAATAATATTGGTATATTATTTGGCTAAGGTATACATGGGCATATTATATAAAATATCTTATCGAAATTTCTAGCAATCATTAATTTTAGCGAACCAATTGGTCACGAAAGTATTCTTTCTCTATCTCTATACATATTAGATAAAACTAATTAATATTAATCATATTTAAAGAAAAAAAAATCGAAATGTTATAAAATTAGTCTACATTGATGGTTAGTATATTTCATTTCTTTATAATTCAACTTTATTATGAAAATGAGTCATTCTAATATTTAGATGATAAAAGTTAATATTTGTATGATTTGAAAAACTGAAAATAATAAAAATAATTATATTTTCACTTATTGTTTATATGATTCAAAAGGTGTGGATTTCATTCATTTGATTCATTTACAAGTTTCAATAATTTGAACAAGCAAAAGAAAAGAAAATGTTGATTGCTTTTGACTAGTATTTGAAAAAAGTGTTGATAAACTTAAAAAAAAAATATTTTATTACTTTTTCATGACATTGCCATAAAAGGAAGGTCCTAAAATATTCCAGCTATCATTGTTGAGAGTTATATAGATGTGTATAAGGGCTATTGTTAAAAAATAATAACCATAAAAATGGAAGCATCAGCTTATTTTCTTTGATCAAACTGCAAATTAAGATTCTGGTAATAGGTAGGATCGACTATAAGAAGTTTGAGGTCCCTTTAGAAACAATATTAGTAAGTTGTTCTGTTTTTTGTTGTTTTTTTTACACTTGCATCACAGGAGGTTTTTTTTCTTCTTTTTTTTCCTCATACTTCTAAATTCATTAATCTAGAGTGAGTAATAATAATAAAAAAATGTATAAATAAATGAGCAAAATTTAGAAAAATAATTGTGGTTTATTTCTTTGACATATACATATTTGTATTTTTATTAAATAAATCTAGAATAATAAGCTTTCCTTTCTTTTAATACTTATTCTTGCCATTTTGAGCTTTGAATCATTCTACAACTGTTTCAAAACCAAATTCAAATTATGTCACAAAAGTATGATTTCATCTTCCAGATTTTGTTTAAATAAATGTCAGAGACACAAATCACAAATACTGTGATGTTATTTTCAAATATCTCTAAATGCAGCAATTTTCTTTTATGTATAGTATGCAATTTCTTTGATATTTGTTCAAGTGATTATTTATTAAGACAGTTTATAAAGGCACTACATTTAATATAACCAACATATTTCAATAACATTCATAATAATAAAATATAACCATATAAAAATACTAAAAATAAATATAATATTCAATCATCGTTTCTAATATAAGATTTTAAAAAATTATCAAAACACCAAGAAAAAGCTAAACACTCAATATCTGAATGCATTGTCAACTGAATTTCATAAAAAAGGATCCCCTATTTAAAAAAATCTATTTTAATAATAATTATATCTACACACTAACAGTATCATGAAGTAAACTTCAAAAGTAATAAAAAGTAAACTTTAAAAGTAATAAACAGTGCAGGATGTTTCTATAAATTTTAGTCTATTCTTTTAAAGATTGGTATGAAACAAGAATTACTATTTCTACATTCTATTATCCAATACATATTTCATGAGAATTATGAATATTTACAAATTACAGCAATTATTTTCTCTTTTTGTATGTGGAATTTCTTTTTCTGTTTTAAGAATTTTAAAATTAAAAATCTTTAAAATATAATTCTATGAACTCTTAAAAAATTCAATAATTCTGTTTATAGCACTAATTAAAATTATTAGCTAATTATATCTAAATTAAATACTAAGAATTATATGAATATTAATTGAGATAAAATAACAAAAATGCATAAAACAATGAGTTTGTCAAAAGGAGGTTAACTTAATTCAAAAGAGTGAACTGTTTGTAAAAAAATTCATAAATTAAATAACTCTTTAAGACAGGCACAAATTTAATAGAAAAATTTTAAATTATTACACAGTATTAAAAATTACTTAAATAATAATTGTAATTGTTTTCTTAAAACCTTCTTGAAAGCCAGGAATATAATAGCTTTCAATATGTAGGAACAGGTTGTGAGTAACGCAACTCATCATCGCAAGTCATTGTGGTTCACACATAACTAAATATTACAAATAATTGTTAATGTTCTGTATTTGTTTAATTGTTATAATTGTTCATGTTTGTTTTTGAAGTAATTGCAGCAAAAATATTTGATATATTATTTTGTGTTAAATGAAACTTTATTTCTGCTGTTGCATCTGGCAACGAGGATGATGTTTTGTAAAAAAGTAAATAAACGAGTGAGATGCTCGCCGTTACTTGGAGTTGACGTAGTTTGTGTTTGATTTTAAGTTCTTTAAAACACTTTCAATCGTTGGTTGTAATATCCTAAATAAGAAATGTTTATTTTAAGTATCGAGCGTTTACAATCTGCACTTTAAAACGCAGAGTCATACGCCGATAAATACTTATTCTGACCTTAGTGCTGTTTGTCTTCGCTAAAATTTCTAAAAATGCCATAAACAGCATGGAAATAATTTTTAAAATGCTTCTTACAAGATTGAGAGTATGAGGGAAAAAACATTTTCGTCTCATTTGACACTTATCTGGATAAACAATAATTTAATAATACAAATCCCCCTCTTTGACTTCCATCTATAATGTAAATAAACACGTAATTTTCTAACCAATCACAATATAGTAAGCAACAAACTACATCGACGGAGAAAGAAAGCCTATGATTGAACTCAAAAAGGTTGACATACAGAGAGTCGATTTCTAGATTGTGTTTCGTTCATAAACAAATACTTCCGCGGAACAGTTACGGTTACCATTTTCCGCCATCTAATTAGGACTTTTTACTGATAAGTATAGTTTTTTTTTTTTCATACTGCCCGGTGCCTTCTACAGATGCCTTTGGCATCTGTAGAAGGCACCGGACAGAATTTTTTAACTTAAAAAAACATCTTACGGCTTTGCTAGCAGCGGGAGCGGAACCTAGTAGCTTCGCTATCACATTGAACATAAGGACTGTATGGGTAACAGAAACAGTACATAACCAAGAGAAAAGAAAAAACGGAGAAATAAGTAATCGGAACATTCTCCATACAAAATTTCAAACAAACATACTTTTCCCACCTTCATCAACTCGTAGAAAAATATATTCCACTCACCCTTCATCCATTCTGCCGGTTCGATATCAAACCATTCTCAATACAAAATTTCAAACAAGCATCCTTTCCTAACTTCATCAACTCGTAAAATATATATATATATATATGCATATTTAACTCACCCTTCATCCATTCTACAGGTTCGAAATACTCCCGACATAACAATGGGTTGCAATATTGGCGACAAACAGCTGGTGCACACTAATCTTCACTTAGGCCTGTGTGTGAATTAATATTTAATATGAATGCAAGAATTGCAAAATGTGTACGATTTAAATAGTTTGAATCTTGTTTGACTTATCACATATTTCAGTTTGTGAAACTGTCCATGTCATTTAAGCAGATATAGGATTAAATGTTAGTTCTAACTAATATTTATCTGTATTAATAAAATAACTTCTTATGAAATTTTTCATGTCATTTTCCCCCCCAGATCATTAAGCAAGTTATATGTTGAAAGTCCCTACTTTATGTACCTGAAATATTTTCCCATATATTTTTAGGAAATTTAGATATTTTGATAATAAACACACATATATATAAGTAAGATATTGAAAAAATATAAATCTTTTACATAGTATCAAGTTCAATGAAATAATCAAATTTCTGGTGAGAGTAAATTAATTAAAATCCAGTGATTTTTTAAAATAAACATCTTTGTATAAATATTCTGTTTTGCATAAATACCCTGAATTATTCAAAATTAGTTTAGATTTTTAAGACGTGATCAATTTTAGAATTGAGAAATGGAGTTGCGATAACTCTTTGCTGTAATCTGTCTACTGAAAAAAATTTATTTATAAGCTGTAATTTATAGTAATATTTGGTATGCTTAGTCATGATTATTTTTATATATTAATATAATCCATGCTTGTATTACTATAGGTTCCCTGCTTTAAAAATCTTATATAAAAATAATTTTTATTTAAAGTTATTTTTCAGAGATTTTAATCCATTGTTGTTTTCATGCATAGGAAATTTTATTTTGTAAGAAAAGGCATTTTAATACAATTCTGTAATTTAATCCTTTCGCAACTATTCTAGCCGTAACTTCAGTGTTAAATTTATTAAAGTATTTACAGTGTTTTAATTACATGCCTATACTTTACATACAATATACACATATGATACCCAATACACATATGATATTTTGTATTGTTAGTTTTACCTACAATCTGCTTTAAATATCTCTTTGGAGTCAATATTAAAAAAATCGTAACTTCTACATAATAAAAAACAAAATATGTAATTAGTTGACATCAAATTATCATTTTCAATTAGCTGCCATCCAATTATAGGTGCTATCAAATTGACATATATTTAATTAAAAGGATTCTTGACCCATGGATTCAACAATTTATTTTAAATATTTACAAAAATTCTTGCTCCAATTGCATTTTTAAGTGCTTAACTTTTTCATAAACTCCTTTCACTTTTTATAGCAAAGGTGTCATGTTTACCTGACCAAAAAAAAAAACAAGGTTTATATGGTGAATTTTTTTTTTTAATGTTGGTCTATTTTAAAAATGTTATAAAAAAGACAAACTAATATCAATGCATGAGGCATCTTCAGCTACCCTCATTTCTATTTTAAGAAATACATTGTCAATAGTGATTCATTTCAAATGATGCAAGATGAATATATTAGTAATTCTACATCGGATAGAGAACTTATTTCATGTGAAATGAAAATAATTGCTCATATCTATAAGTACTTCAAAACAGAAATATACATTTTATATCTATGGAGAACCTTTAGAGAAATGAAAAAAAAAAAAAAAAAAACCCCACTATATTTCCAAGGATTTTAAATCCTCAAACTTGTTTCATATGCAACTCTTGGCCTTAAAATGTTTTTTCTCTGTAAATTTTTGATACTATGCAGTTTTTACTGAAATTGATCTGTTAAGGAGTTTAATTAAGAATTTTAACAATTATAATAAAAACATTTTATTTACAATTTTATTATATACTAACATGGCTACTGTCCATTAACATATTTACTGTGGCTCTGAGAGATAAGAAATGATAATTTAAAAATAAATTATTTCTTCACAATTTTTTCTCCTGAAATTTCTAAAAATCACTCAGTAATAGAATTCACAAACTTGTATGATAAATATATACTTGCATACTTCTGAAAAATTCTCCTCAAAAGTGTTGTATGTATACAATGCAATTAAGATTATTCTCATCATTATTACTACCACTGCTTTTGCTATACACAAAAAATTATTATTTTTATTCTGTATTTTTTAAAAGGGTTTCTCATCCCAAGTGTTGAAAGAAATTATAAAGTAAAGTGATTATTTGTAATCTAATTTCTTAGAAATTTTATATTACAAATATAAGCACATTTACAAGACAATTTTCAACGGATGTGTTTATGAGAATAAATTTTCTAAATTTAAGTCGTATTTCTATCATTTGTTAGAAAGTATACAGAAATATTTTCATATAATTTTTCCTTTTTTTTTTTCATGCCACACCAATTAGATTAATGCTGTACATACAGATTTATGTATATTATTGACTATATTTCTATATTAAATTTTGATGAACATAATCACAGCTTTTATATTTTCTTCTACTAATACTGTTTATTTAGATGCGCTTGATTTTACAATGATCAACTTCTTATAACATTTTAATATTTTAGAATTCTAAATATTAATCTTTATGATTTACTAATTTTGTCAGCAAATGAAAGTAATAAAAATTAATATTTACATTTCAAATCAAAAAATTTCAATTATATATAATATTTTCAATAATTAAATCATATGCAAATTTAGATTACATAGTAATTATTAACTTTTATTCTAATGTAATTATTAACTTTTATTTTGAAGTATGAATTAGGCTCTTATTTTATATTATTTAAAAATAAACTAGATTCAAAAATTTAAAAAAAGATAAACAGAGCCATGAAATTATGTTTGAACTAAAATACATTCTTATTTCAGGACAAGCAATTAACTGTTTCATGAGCATCAGATAGATAATAACTGATTTAACAATAATGTGGCAGTCAAATGAAATGTTTCAATGATACAGATATCACGGCTAAATAGGCATTATTCAAATCTGTTTAATATTAATATTTAGTTTTTCTGTAAAATAATAATATGAATAACTTTAAAAAATTAAAATATCATTTCACTGGAATTTAACATAATTCATTTGAATTATGCAACTGAGATATATGTATTTTAATATACAAATTTATTTTTTATTGATGCCATCAAATGATTAAACTCGTATGTATTCATATTTCTTAATAATTACACTATCAGATCTATATATTTAATAGTACCAAATACCCAACTATATGTTTAAAAATATTCCTTAAAAATACATACTGGCACTGAAATATATGTAACAGTACATTAATCAAATCCTATTTTTCTTTAAATAAACAGAAAAACTTTCAATTGATGCTTAAAACAAAAAATATTTGTCTGTGTATTACAAAAACAAATAACATGGCATTGCATTTGGTATTCTGGGATAGGTTTGTAAATAAATTGTACTACTCTCAAATGAATTTAGGTATTTAATTAAATAATAAAAAATAAACCAATCAATTCATTGAGAAATTTATAATGTGCCGTAGCTTTTTCCAGCATCATATTTTTCCTAAAAATATTGTCATTAACTTTCATAAAAAAGAATGTCATAATCTGTCTTTACGTTTAATTCAATAACACTGTCTTAAAAATAAAAGACATCTACATTTCATAATTCCAAAGACACATTTCCAATCATTTTTAACATGCAGTATTAGCAATACAGCTCAGGAATTTAACAAAGAAATCAGGTGGATTGAAAAAAACTGTTTTTCTCTATGAGCAAAATTTTGGTGCTGACTCTAGAGTCTAGTATCAAATGTTATGTCATTGAAAGTTTATTAACAAAACACATCTTTAAACAAAACAGCCTAGATTTTTATAGAAAACATTATTTATTTGCACAGTAAATTTTTTCTAATATTTTTTTCATTCATATATGACTGTATTAATAAAGCATATTTTGTTTTCTATCTTCACATGATAGGCATTAATGCTTGAGTTTTTAAATAATATGAAATTTCTTTTAACTTAGATTTGAAAATTAATGCTTTTAAAATAAATACTTTTCACATGTGAAACTTCAAGTGATATACTGTTCCTTAAAGAATTATGATTACAAAAGAAAAAAAAAAACTATTTATTAATTTTTTTATTATTCCTTTAAAATTCATTAATATAAAATTTGAGATGAATAATTACTCAAATGTATTTATTTATTTGACTCAAATGTTTCTATCAAGGCCCTATTAAGGACTGAAAAGGGCCGTTGGTTTGAAGATTCCAAAAAAGACATTCCAAAGCGAAAAATAAGGTAAACAAAAAAGTAAAGTGGCGCGTTTGCTGCTCGAGAAAGCTGTGCTATCTTTTGGGACATACGCAGTCTTGCCTTTGACAAATTGTTACGGGCGCGGACTAAGGTCTAGCCTGACACAGCCCGGTCTAATTAGTACCTGTTGATAGCGCTGTTGGTCTACAGTCATCTATAGACGCTAAAGGTGGGTTCACACGAGGCCTACTATTGAGCGCAATAGAAGGTCACGCCTACTTCAGGAAATAGAATCTTGTCGGGACAACCATTTGCCATTGTCCCATCGATGTTGTCTCAACAGTTCACATGGGGACAATACAGGAACAACAATTGCGCTCAACTGGTGGCCTCGTGTGAACCCATCTTTACTTTGAATTAAGGTATCCGAGCGCGTTGAAAAGGTCGTTTTTCGCTAAAAATGACATTAAAAAAAATTCTTTTGTTGGATAAACTAATCTTTGAGCTATCCAAAACAGGTCTACTTTTGTCTCTACGTTAATTAGAAGTCAAGATATTATGGAATGGGAAACCGGAAGTGGACAATTAAATAACCGGAAGCCCCGATTTAAAAAGCTAAAAACATGTAAATTTGTATAAAGACAAATTTAGTTTTAAATACGGAAAATCTTTTACAGGGAAAAAAGCTAAATGCTATTCAGAGTTTCAACGGTGTTTTGTGGAAATTCGTTCCTAAAGATGTCTTTGTTGAGCTCCAAACCTCAGATTAGGGGCATTTATGTTTGTAATACATTTTAAGGGATGTTTTTTGGAATTACTAAATATCCATACGGTTATTGGAGCGTATCGTAGTGCAAATGCTGTTAGAGCATTTGCTGAGATCGACAAGGACGGAATGTGAATCTCTGCCAAATGCAAAGATTGCCAGAAAAAATAAAATAAAATAATTGAAAAAGGAAAATTATTAAAAGACGAGGAGGGAGAAGGTATAATCTATAAATGAGGTGAATTTTATGTACACACATAATTTATTATTAAAACATGTTACTGTATACTTTAAGTGCATTTTAATCAAAAATGATTTTTATTTATGCTTTTGCTCACTTCAAATCAAATAGCTCAAAATATAATTATCATTTTACTATGAAATTTGGTGGACTTTGTCTTTATACTCTTTTCTAGGGAATGAACCAAAAGAATTCAGATTGAGTGAATATTTTTCAAACTCATGTCCATATATTAAGGATAATGCAAATTCAAGAAAAGAAAGAGTCAAAAGCAAAACAAATGTGACTTATTTGTAAAGCCTATTTATTTAGAAAAGGTAAAGAGCAAAAAAGATGCAATATGTTTGATATCATTAATAAAAATTGCGATTTATTGCTCCCTGGAGCAAATTATAAAAAAAAAACCTATTTACAAAAACCAATATTACATGGTTGGTATGATGGCTAATACATAGTATGTATCCCAGACGCTGCAATACAGTCCGTGCAACGCCTAAGCATGCTGAATATCAAATTATCGGTCTGATCTCGGGGAATATTACACCACTCATCAAGCAATGCTCTCCAAAGTTCCGGTAGAAAGGCTTATTAAGCGCTTGCCACAGGCTTGCGAACAATTTTACTTCTTTGCCTGTATTCCTTATACATCACTCTCTTACACTCTCGTCATTGTGACGTACTATCGGTGGCTTCCTGCAATCTGCATATGATTTTTGAAGATGTGTGTAGTCATTTTACGGGTGATATATGTATTTTAGAGTTCGATTTCCGCGTGACTCTGAATTATCCTTAATTTATGGACATGAATGTAATTTACGGCCTTTAGTTTGAACAGTAAAGTCATAAATTTACTAAAAATTTCATAACAAATCTTTGACTTGTTTCTAAAATTTTTATTTATTATTATATCCATATGCTTTTACTTCATTCACCAGAGAAAACAATGTAGTTTATTTTTAAGTTAAGTTATAAGTTTTGTTCGGATGAGAGTAATAGTTTTTGGTGTAACCAATTTGAAGTTTTTTTAAGACTTTGCTTAAATGTATGCTATCAAATACCAGTTATCAAAAATTAGTAATATTTATTTCAAATATTGACATTCTATTGATAATTTTTAATAATCTTAAACCCAGAAATATGGTTAAAGGTCTATACCATATGGTTATGGTGCCTGTACCATATATTTCTAAAAAAGTGCTCAGAACGTGTTCGAATACCTTAAAATTCTCGTTCTTTTACTCATTTCTTCTTTGACTTGCTTCTCTTATACTCTTTCAGAAATTTGTCTGTTTTTTTTTTTTTTTTTTTTTTTTTGAGGGAGGGGTATTCTTACCTTACTGTGGATGGTCGTCAAGAGTTATCTCCAAGTAGTAAACAAAGCTAGCGACAGCTCACCGGCGTCGGTTACCCATTCATTTCTTCTTTGTGATTGTTATGATCCGTTCATCTGTTAAGTGTTAAGCAGTTATTTTACATCTGATCCTAATTTTTTTGCCTTCGCTGTAATCCGGTTTTGTGCTTCCGCTTTGACATAAAGTTCCATTTATTATTGATATTATAAAAAAATAATATTAATAAAAATGAATAATAAAAGCTTAGTTATATGCAAATTAGTAAATTAATTAATCATATAATTAAACTTTTTAAAATAAATTATTCCCTATAATAATTATTATTTTGTTCATGATGTTCATATGTTATTATTTTTTTCATGATACCAATAATTTTTTTAGTATATTTTAAATATTTAGGACCGTTAGTTCATTGTTTCATTCCTTAAATTTGTAGTGATCGTAGCGTAGAAATTAGATGTCTTCTTGCCGGCGAACAGTTAGGTGACCGAAAGCCGACTGATTTACTACGAGTAATGCAAAGGCATGCCGAACATCATCAAATTTCTTCTGGAGTTATTTTTACAACAACTGCCCAAAACTGTTCAGTCTACTTCTAGCAATTAGTCCTCTAAATGCCACTAGAGCTGCGGAAATTGCGGATAGAATCATGGAAGTTACGTCACCCGAGGTAAGCAACATTTCAAACTCTAATTCCTGTGCAAATGTAAATAATACCTCTCAGTTAGAACTTCTTGAAGAAATTAAAGCACTTCGCGAAGAAGTTGCCTCTTTACGCCGATCAAGAAGTGCCAGTTGCCATAACGCTTGGCGCTATTCAACTGGGTACAGGCCGATTAAACAACAGCCAATAAATACATCACCACTCAACATCCATATCGTTCGTCTCAGATCCGACTCACTGGAGGGAGGGTACTGTGGTGAATAGCATATAATCCAGTTAACAACTACGCAACGATCACTACAAGTTGTATTGAATAATTATTCCTTGCATTATTTTCAAACTCTTTTTTTTAGCAATTAATATTTTCTTTACCTTTTCAATTCAGGTTTCGGTATAAAACTGATGTCAATGTTGGCGAAAGAACTAAAAGTTTAAAAAATTATTATATGAATAACGTTCTGTAAAAATGACAAAAACAAAAGGCAAAACTATAGGAATGTGCTTATCCCTGTTCAAGTTATATCTATGTAATCTTTAGGCTTCCTTTGTTCATTATAATGATACTTTTGTGTGCTCCTTTTCAGAAATGAGGCTGAAATACTCAGTTAAATGGGGAGAAGGGCGCCTAAAATTTGTATAGAATCAGGAGTAACAGGTTTTAAAAAATAGTTTGATTATATATATTTATGAAAATAAAAAAACTCGTGTATAAAAATTATTAATCAGTATCATTAACATTTTCTGCATATTTCTAAAGTTTTTCTACCAATAAAAAGAAGTATTAAATATGGACTTTTTACAGGATTATCTACAAATAACAGTTTGATTAAATCTGTTGATACATTTTTTTTTTGGACCAGAAATTATAGCCAAGAACATTTATAATTTTTGTTTTTAAATAAATAAAAATTACATTTTTTAAAAATGAATTAGAGGGAATCATTGTGAAATGTTTTCATTGCTATGCAATTGCAATTAACAAGTGCAGGGTTTTTTTTCATCGATGGATTTGAAGGATTTTTGTTTCAAGACGTTGTAACTGTTCGGTGGATGTCCAAAAACAAACTTCGCATGGTTTGAATAGTATGGATATATATAGTATGGTTTTTCATTTAACTTCTTTACTGCCTCTTAAATCAATAAATGAAAACTGCCCGTTTCGAAGCGGTACAATTCATTTGTAAGGAATTTCGTGTAAGACTGCGATGCAAAAGTAAGCAGGAATAAAGAAAAACAACCCTATGAGTTTTAAACTTTAAATTTAAAAAAAAAACATCTTGTGAAATTAAAGGAACTTTTTAACAATTTTTTAAGTTTTTGAAAGGATATAGGGAGATTTCTGATAGAAAGAGTTCCTCGAAATAAAACTCAAATAAATCCTTCTGCTTTATTTCTTTTCTCAAAAGAATACAATGAAAGCTCTTACTGTGATCGCGGCTAATATTAACATTCACTTTATATTATCAAAATCTTCTGACCCCGAACAAATGTATTAGAATGTACACAAAAATTTCCATTTCGTGTGATCACAGCATCGCTTAATGTTATCAATTTTAAAGTAAAAAATAGAAAGATCTGTCATTTGTAACAAGATAATGACATTCATGGAATTCTTTGCCCTCTTCTGAGAAAACATCTGCAAGGCGGAGTCACTTTCTCCGAGGAATGGGAATTCACATTCTTTTGTCTGGACAAAAGCGACTTAGATTGCAGAAATCTATTCAATATACATGCCCTGAATATACAGAGTGTCTCAAAAACCTTGACAGCGGCTTTTATTTCTTAAATATTGATCACAGACATATACTGTAAATTACAAAGTTGCGTAAAAAAAGGTGCAAAATGTTATGAAATCGATTAAAATGTTCAGGAATTAAACTTTAAATAATACAAAATTTAAATTTTTATACGGACCCCGTACAAAAAAATTCCCAGCGAGAAAAATGTGCCCTATCCTCTAAGAAGGTCGTGTACAAAATTTCAGAATTTTATCATGAACACTCTGAAAGATATGTTGAAACAAAGTTGGTGAAAGGTCAATCACAAATTAAGATGGAAATGTTTACAGCTTCAGTGTCAATGACGCGTCGCAGGAATGCATCCTAAGGAAATAAAATATGCTTTATATCTTTAGTTTAAAATACAAATTTTAAAATCTATGCTTCCTGAAAAGTACTTTAAAATTTTATATCATGAATTACAGATTATAACTTAAAAATAGCACAGTCAATTAATTTGTCAAAAAACTTATGTAAACTTTCCTTTAAGCAATCTTTCCTTTAAGTTATTATTTCTACAAATTTTTAATACTTTTGAACCAATAAATAGCAAAATTATTATTTAGTTATTAAATAATTACTTTCTTTGTATATTTGTGTACGACCCCTAAAATACGAACATGCGACATGATTTTCTTCTTTGCGAACTCATATCCAGGCATCAAAAAGTGATTTAAGTCAGCATTTATATAATTACATATCTTTGAGACTTTTTGTGATAAATTGATGAAATTTTGTACATGACCTTATTAGAGGATGGAGCACATTTTACTCACTGGAAATTTTCTTGTACGGGGTCCGTATAAAAATTTAAATTTTGTATTTTTTAAAGTTTAATCCCCTGACAATTTTAATCGGTTTCATAACATTTTGCACCTTTTTTTACGCAACTTTGTATTTTATAGAGTATGTCTATTTTCAATAATTAAGGAATAAAAGCCGCGGTCATGGTTTTTGAGACACCCTGTATAATTGATTTTGCCTGCGACCAAATTATGAAAAAAAAAAAAATGGATTGGAAAAAAAAAAAAACTTATTTGTATGTTGTGATTTGTGAAGTTTTTTGGCGCAAAAACCACATTTGGCCATGCTGTGCCAATCCAATGGTAAAATATAAAAGTAAAGTAAAACGTGGGTTCAAATAACAAATTTAGTTAAATATAAAAGCTGATGGACCAATTAAGAAAAGAATCAATGTTTGGATTCAATTGATCACAGCGATAAAATGAATATTCTACATACTAAATAGAAGTATAAAATCTTATAGCCTTTAAAAATTAAAAATATTTGGGTAGTGTTTTTCACCCATCAGGTCCTGCAAGTTCAGCGAAGTTAAATGAAAAAAAAAAAAAGCGAATACGTTGGGAGTTAAAATCAATACATTCAATTAAAATATGTTTAACAGTAAAATCCACACGACATGTGAGGCACTTTGGTACAGAAAAGACGATGTTTGTGCGTGAAGCGAGTATGTCCTATACGCAGGCGAGCCATTTTGATGTCAACCTCACGTATAGGGAGAACAGACCATAATCCAATAATTGGTTTGATGGAATGCAATTTATTTTCTGTTCGCAGATCCCACGTCAATTGCCAAGAAGAAAAAATGCGTTTAGCCAAGGACTTCTTAACATCGCATTAAGGGAGTGCTTGAGACAAAATATTCACTGCTGATTTTGCCGTTAAATCTGCCATTTCGTTTCCAGCAATGCCAACATGACTCTGCACCCAACAGAAAATAATTTGAAAACCTCATTTTGTAATAGATGCAAGATAAATAAAATTCTAACAGCAATCGGGTGCATCCGATTGTGATAGTGAGTTAGAGTCTCCAAAGCACTCATGCTATCAGTATAAATAATAAATTTATGCTGAGAAGAAGGTGAAATTTTCTGGACAGCATAGAAAATTGCCAACAACTCAGCAGTAAAAATTGAGCAGCAATTGTGTAAACGGTGGCTCAGTGTATCAGATGGAAGTATGATTCCACAACCGACATGATCATTTGATTTCGAGCCATCCGTGAAAATTGGGGAAAAAGTAGAATACTGACAACGATGATACAGAAGCATCTGTTGGAAGACAATCGGTGCAGTTGAAGAATTATCGAATCCTAAGAAGGGATTTAAAAAAGAAAATTGCGGTACACCCCAAGGAGGAAAACAAAACAGATCAGCTGATTTAATAGCAATATTTTCAAGGTCCAAGTCATGAAGGATATTTTTAATTCTCTCATTGAATGGAAGGATATGAAATGGACGGGCATCATACAATCTGCGAAGAACAGGCGGAAGTTTAATTTGACGTAAAGGGTACTTTGACACTGACATGATCGAAAATAATACGAAGCGGACAATTTGCTACGCCTTAAATTTAAGGGCATTTGGGGACAGATAACATGCAGGCTCTCAACGGGAGAGGTCCGAAATGCACCGGAAAAAATTCTTAAGGCAGAGTGGTGAACAGTATCTAATCGTCGCAAGACCGAGGCGCGGGCAGAACCATACACCATACACCCATAATCGATTCGGGATAGAATTACTGCTTCATAAATGCGGAGTAGGGAGGTTCGATCGACACCCCAAGATGTTCTGGAGAGTACCTTCAGAACATTTAAGGATTTCTCACACTTCTTCCGCAGGTGCAAGATGTGCGGAAGGAAAGTCAACTTGCGATGGAAGATGACTCCCCATAACCGTATTTCATTTACGACAGGAATCGATATATTACCAATGTTAATATTTGGATCCACGTGAATATTTCTCTTTCGGCAGAAGTGCACAGAACGGCTCTTCTCCTTTGAGATATTGTGTCCGTTGTTTTTGCACCAAGCTACCAATTTATTCACGGCATTCTGTAATTGTCGCTCATACTGCTTCATACTGCTTTCTTGGAATGAGATTTGAAGATCATCAACATAAAGATTCGCTTGTATAGATTAAGGCAAATGAATTAAAATCTGGCAAAGATGAATAATAAAGACGGTGACACTGAGGACACTTCCCTGAGGAACTCCCTCAGCATGAATAAAATTATTAGAATAAAAGTTCCGAACACGAACTTTGAAGGTCCGATGTGATAAAAAGTTCAATAAGAATATGGGCAGGTTTCCCCTAAAACTAAAGTTAAAAAGCGTAGAAAGTATGCCGTAGCGCCATGTACGGTCATATGCCTTCTCAATATCGAAAAATATGGAGACTAGGTGGTTCCTCCTTACAAATGCGTTGCGAATTTCAGTTTCCAGTAATATGAGGTTGTCAAAAGTAGACCGACCTCGACGGAAACCACTCTGCAACGTAGAGATGCATCCTTGTTTCTCCAATTCGTATATGAGTCGAGCATTGACCATTCGCTCAAAAGTCTTGCAAAGACAGCTTGTCAAAGCAATTGGTCGGTAGTTCAGAAGATTAGAAGATTCCTTGGCAGGTTTCAGAATGGGGACCACAATCACTTCTCGCCATTGTGAAGGGTAGTTCTGTTCAGTTCATATTCTGTTGAAAAGCATTAACAGATTCGAAAGGGAAGTTCTATGTAAATGGCGGAGCATGTTGCATGTAATCCCATCAAGCCTGGGACTGGAATCATGGGCATGAGATAATGCTGTTTCTAGCTCATACATTCTAAACTCACAATTGTATGGAAAGGTATTTTGTTCGTTAACACGTAAATGCAACCTTTCCGCACGATTCTTAATTCTCAGAAAATCAGGGTTATAAGAATCATTTGCGGAAACCTGAGCAAATGTTTGGCCTAGAATGTTGGCAACGTCTAATGGGGCAGAATACTTCACATTCCCTCTATTTAAAACAGGAATGGAGGATTCATGATATATTCCATTAGCAGCCTTTACCTTTTTCCATAGAACTTTGCTGGATGTAGAAGATGTGATCCACGATTCCCTCTGACTACGGCGCCGTATGCGGCGAGCTAGTGCTTTTGCTTTTTTAACCCATCGAGCGCCGGCTGTCTAGCTTAAGAATGTTCTTAAAACGGGGGCAGTCAAAATAAAGGTCAAACACAATTTACTAGAATGAAATTGGCAGAACGTTCGTAAACCGGCCTGGTATGTTTTTGCTTTCCCCCGACCATTAACAACAGGGGGTAAACTTTCCAGCGTCTCGACTATCACGTCCCCCTAAACACCGGGGATTTTGAATAGTACTGACTGATCACTCAAGTAATAAATCTGTCAACGCAGGGCAATTGCCATGCGACGGTTTTTCAACTAAGAATTTGGTTTTCGCCCTAAGAACTGAGAACTTTACTTTTAATTTGCAATGTTTGCAGAAAATAGAATTTGTTCAAAAATAAATTAATTTGTTTAATAAATTATTTAGAAAGAAAAATTTGTTTAATAAATTATTTAAAAAGAAAAATTTGTTTAATAAATTATTTAAAGGAATTATCATCCATCAAATTGCATTACGAATATAATACATTCTTTTTACTGACATTCAGTGAATTTTGTTTCAGTTTTTTCTAATTTTTAGTTATAAGCATTTTACTTGCATATTTGGTATTCGAAATGAAAATAGCTGGATATATATTTATATATAATGAATAAATATAGTTCTCTGATTAAAATAAATTATAAAAAAATTATTAATAATAATTTAAAATTACTACATTCATTTCGGAAAATATAATCTGTTATTGAAAATTTTTAAATAAAAATACGTACGATTTTTACGATTTTTTTTCAGATTTTTATTTTCCATTCCAGTTTTTTAAGTTCTGAAAATAATAAAATAATCTTTTGTCAATATATAGTAGGTAAATATTTTATTGATAATATGTTGATGAAAATATTATTAACTTCACTATTTTTGACTTATTATCTTATTTTGAAATAATTAAAATAATAAGTTGAAATAATAAATTTTTAAAGTTAATTTTAATACCAAAATAAGAAAACATATTAATGTATCCATTTACTCAGGAGGCTTATATCTGATAAAAATCATCATTTCATTCATATTTTTAGTAATTGAATATTTTGAATGTCAATTTCTTATATCATTCCTAATCTTGTCACAAATCTTGGTAAAAATGACTCATAGTCAGTGCAGAAATATTTTCATAAATTCTCTGCCGACAAATATTGCAAAGAATCTTTCCTTCATCTAACTCCATCAATGAAATCAAAATTTCAATTGTACCCATTTTATTAAGTTACAACATTATGATTTTTTATGAAAATTCGTAAATTATCTCGGAGATAAAAATGAGACTTAGCTGCATGTGTCCAGCAATTAAGTATTACCCCTTTCAGACTGTTGCTTCCATGCTCTTCATGTCTGAACAATTCAAACGAATTTCATTGGCAGTATTTATAAGGTGTTTCACTGCATAAGAATTTCAAAAGATAGATGCGCAATAAAATAAAAAATAAATAAATAAACAATCTAGAGTAAGTAATCATAACTTCAACAACTTTTAAAACCCGTGAGTGAAAAAATAAGGTTTTTATTTCATTGCAACAATAAAAATACTTGCTACAAATTTTGGCACATTAATTAAAATAAAACAAATTATAGATATTAATGAATTTGTAAAAGTTTTGCCAATTTGTGGAGGAAGGGCAGAGTTCTTCATTTAAAGGATCTTATCTTCCGGTCACAAAAATTTAATAGGAGAAAAGTGGCTTAACAATGACATTACATATTTAGAAGGTTGTGCTAAATCAGAAATAATATACATATAAGTTATTTTATATATATAAGAAAAATAGAGGGAAGCGCGAATTTTTACGTCACGGAATTAATTGGCAAAGACTGGGTCGGAGAGTCATGTTGGTGTGGTAAAGCAGGAAGTTATTGGTGGTCTAGTAACAGATGACTCATCGGGATCTCATGATGTTAAAATCTTCTTATCATCTGTAACTATTTTTTATAAAAGCAAAAATAATATTCACAAATTGCTTTTAAAAAATCCTAAAGCTAATATTTTCGTAAATTATTAATTTTTAAAGCATAATAAAAATTGTAATTAAAATTCTCCCGTGGTAATTCGAAGGAAAGTAAATTAATTAATTTGACATTTGTATATTAATGTATCAAATTTAAGTATATTTTACATCAATATATTTCATTACGAAAGTGATATTAAATTGTCTTCATTGTTGCTTCTATCATTTCAAACTAATTTTTTTCCATTGTTGATATCAAGATATGATCCAATTTATTCTTTAATGTTGAGTATGTTTCAGTGGTATGCTTTTGTTAAAAATTTTGTTATACATTAGATAAAGTTCAAATGCAAAATCAAGCATTGGTGAAAAATGTTTAACTCATTTTTGAAAATTGCTATTAGGATTTGCCTTAGGTGGTGCATTAGAAATAAATTTCCTAAAGGAAGCAATTTTTCTATTAGAAACAATCTTCAGTAGTATCTTATCAATAACCGAATTTCAACCAGAATGTAAACAAATTTAGTAAGAAAACCCACTTGCATTGTATTAGTGAGCAGAGAAATCGAATTTTTTATTTTACTTTTTAGTCATTAATTATTATTAAATATATTAAGAAGTACGTCTTTAAATGTTCTATGAAAAAAAAACACTTTAATAAATATGAAAATCAAAAATAGTAGAGCACACACTTTGTTTGACATAAAATCTAAAACTGATTAAAAAGCAAAGCTTAAAAACTTTTTTCATAGATTATTGCCATAATATCCACGTTAATTTTATAAAAAGAACAGCGCTTTCAGAAGTGATGAATTAATCTTTTGAATCCAAGACTCATAAATTTCAAGAATGGTAAATTAAAAGAACTACTCAGAACATCTTTCAAGAATTCATTTGTGTCTTGCTGAATGCCTAGCAAGGGAAAATATCCTCCCTTTCAATGCAAGATTCGTATTAAAAGTACTTCTATTGTAAAATCTGCCTAACGCATGTTTTATTTAACCTATTTTGAGACACTAATTTTTCTTGAATAGGCTGTTGTCACCAGATCTCTAACGCTTCTCTTTGTAACGTAACTTGGGCAACTTTAAGCACTAACCCTACTGACATTTCACTGCTTGATTCTATTAACAATGCGGACAGGCAGAAACACTACTTTCACATAGAGAAACGGATGGACTTTCTTACCGAATACTAACAATTGAAAGGAACCGAGATCCGTAGATAAAAAAATCCACAGCCTTGTGATACTTTCAAACAGAAATCGTATCAGTCTTTAATGCATTTATTTAATTTCATTAAATGGCAAATACTGTTTTAATGCAAAGCAATAATTATAATTGCACAGATACATTTATTAATTCTATTCTTCAAAGCATACTCATCATCGAATTTTTTGAATATAAATAAATGTTTTTCATTTTTTTAATATATTTTCTTTTTTTCATATGCTAAACTTTTTTTAATAGTCCTTATTATTACTAAGCATTTTCTTTTCCTTTACGCTTTTCCCAGCCCGTCACAAGACACATAACTTCCTCCCATTTGAATGTGCTTTGATTTTAGAGATTTTGTGCTTTGACTTATAGAGATTTTAAATATATATTTATAATGTAATTATATATTTTAAAAATATAATTTCTAAAATTTTTTTTTATATTTATAAAAGAAGGAGTTTTTTTTTCTACCTAAGCCCTCCCCCCCCCAAAAAAAAAGAAAGACAA
This sequence comes from Argiope aurantia, assembly GCA_026543865.1. Taxonomy (NCBI): domain Eukaryota; kingdom Metazoa; phylum Arthropoda; class Arachnida; order Araneae; family Araneidae; genus Argiope; species Argiope aurantia. Next base: position 10,266 of record JAPMOR010105712.1, on the reverse strand, counting down.
ATATGATTTGCAAAAAGCAGTAAACAACGCTTGTATTTAAATAGTGAAATAAAAAAATTATATTAAGCAGTAAAAAAGAATAATAGTAACTACATTTTTCAAGATACTTTAAATAAAAACGTATATAAAAATAATTAAAAACGCTTTTACTAAAGTTCACTTTAAACAGTAAAAAATAAATAATTAGATCCAAAAATTTTCAAATTTGCCTTTTATTACGTTTTGAATGCTTGGCCAAAATATATATACAAAGCTTAAGAAATAGTTAAAATTACATATATAAATAAATATCTGGCTCACTTAATAAGCGGGATGAAAATAAATTTAAAAATTTTATATAAGAATTTTTTTTATATTTTACTAGATTTTAATAAAAGTATTATTAAAAGTTCAAACGTACTTTTTAATATTTCATCAACCAAGTACAGAAAAATCAAACTTGTTTTTGCGTACTAATCACAATCATTTACTGTTATACATGATTATGACATGTAAACATGAGGGATTCCCTACCTTTAATAAGTATAATAGTTTTCATTTGAGGGGAATTAATTGAGGGGAATTTGTGGGGAAATAATGAAATATTCAAATCAGAAATGAAGTTTGCAGCTCATATCACCCATCGATCCTGCAATCGCGAATTCTTACGAAAAGCGTCATTTTCCCTTCTCGGGAGTTCGTTCCCCTAATTGGAGCATAGAGCTGAGATACTAATAGAGGGAGTGCAACCCTACTTTGGTGTAGGACAAGATAAAATCATGTGACTTGTGGACAGAATTTGTGTTCACTGTAACCGCATTCTCCGCTCCCCATTATATTTCAATGGCAGATTTTTTGTCGCTTTTAACTGTTGGATTTTAAAACTTATTTAAGCCATGGTTAACTATTGCTGTGCAATTGGATGCAAAGAAAAGGCTTCTAAGGATAGTTCTGTATCATTTTACAGGTATGTACAATAAACATATTCTGTTTATATCCATTTTAAGTCAATTATAAAATTTCGTAACCTCCATCACTCAGTGATTTTGGTGTTAAAACTGAATAATATTTCGTAGTTTGGTTTAGTTATTGTATTAAATTTATTTAATTTGTTATTAAGCCTTATTTAAACTGATGTAAATGCATTATATTTTGTTACTTGCTTTATTTTAATCTCGAATGTGTTGCAAGTGCTTGGCTGCAAGTTTGGCGTGATTTTTTCTCGCCGATACAAGTGTTTACATAAAAACACTATTGGTAATTGGTATTGGTAAAAAAACACTATTGCCCGATTAATAATTGTGTATTTATTTTAATGCAAATAAAGTTCCTTATTATTTCCAATATGTTGTTTCTTTTACCATAAATATTCGAATCGTATTATACCGTAAAAGATATTAAATAATCATTGTGAATGAAAGCGTGAAACTAAAACGTTTTACTGAAAATGTTATATAGTAAAATTTCCCAAATGTGCTAGCAGTAATTGCTTGTTTTTATAAATTTTAATTAAGATCTAATAAGAAACTAGTGGATATTCAAAAGATAAACTATTAAAGAAAGAAAAGCTATCTTTACAGATAAAAATTTTGTCTCAATGTAACTTTATTAATAACTTGCGATATGCACATACCCTAAAATCACCGTTTTCGTAAAAATTTCGAATTTTCTTATTATTTTGTATTAAATCAACACATTTAAGATTCCAAAAATGGTTTAATTTTGTTTCTGCGATAGTTAGAAGCAAAGTTACCACCAACACTATAAACCAGAAGCGAAATATTTGAAATTGATATTAACAAGGAGAAGGCACGAGGTTTAAGATTGAGTTCGGAATGAGATTTTGTATAATGATAGTATACATTTAGAATGTTTATTAATGAAAATATTAAGACTCAATAGTCAACCTTAAAACTTTCAAATTAGCTTATATACTAAAAATGGGTCACCCGAACGAGTGCTCGAGTAGTGTAGTCGTTAGGGCACTAGGGGTAGCATTCAGGAAACCTGGGTTCGATTCTCAGCTAGCGTTGTTTTTTTTTCTTTCTAAATTATTTCAAAATAATTTAACAGTTTTAATTAATATCTTTTTCTTTTTTTATGCAAAAATAAATATATTCAGTATATTCAAGGGAAAAAAAAAAGACCTGGGTCACTTTTATAATCTGCTTTTATTATAAAAAGTTCTTTTCTTTTTATCTGCGTGAGATAATGATAAAAGTATTTGAACATGCAATGTAAAATTAAAAGATGTTTTGGGGTAAAGAAAAGAGATAAAATGTTTACTTAAAGAAGAAAAATACATACTTTTAATTAATGCACAAAAACAAACTAAAAAAGTAAATATAATTTAAATCAATAAACTGGGCTATTGATGTAAAAAAAAAAAAAAAATATTTTCGAAACCAGTTTGCTTAGTTCTCAAAGAATTATATATATATATATATATATATATATATATATATATATATAGGGAGAGAGAGAGAGAGAAATTATTTAGGAAATGTTAACCGGAAATGAAAACCGACCGGACCCAATGCCGGGAAACAAAACGTTGCGCGGCAGTTTTTGAGTATGCCAAGATTTGCGATATGGCGCCAAAAAAGGCCAGAATTCTCACATGTGACTTGGCTCATGTTGCGTACACTTGTTTAGACTATAAACAAGCGACTAGCTTCCTCCATTTATATCAGCTCTATGAATTGGAGGGACCCCCCAAATTCTAACTGTCAGCGAAAACCACAAAATGACCTTAACAAGCAGCTGACCCACCTCGTTTATTGCATTTAAGGGGGAAAGCATTGGCGACTTTCTACGTCGGAGCCGGGTTTAAAGCAATTTGCGGAAAGCAAATTGTTGGAGCGACTGGAGCGACTTTCTACATTGGACAGACACGTTGGAGCGACTTTCTACATTCCAGCCGGTTGAAGGGTTAAAAGCGAAGAGATTCTCTGTAGTACGGTACCTTTGAAAGATGTTCCAGAACTTTTTATGCCGTTTGTGACTGTCGCGACCTGCTTCATTCCATCACGGTCTACGAAATTTTCTTAGATGTGTTGAACTCTTTGGAATAGTGAAAGTTCCGGCCCATATTATACTATCAACGACATTTTGTACTGCTTCCGAGATGTCTGATGTATTGACCATTGTCTCTGTGATATCTGCCAGTTGAGAGAAAGCAGTCCAGTCTGCCCGATGGAATAAGAAACGCGGAGGACAATAAGTCGCACCGCCTCCATCAGCATGCGAGACGATAATAGGATAGTGATCGCTATTATATAAATCGTTGCTAACAGCAAAAGTTAGCAACGGCAGATGTTCAGGAGAACATATGGCCAAATCAAGACTGTGGAAGGTACGTGTGGGCTCGTGAAAGTATGTCTTTTCATCATTGTTGAGCTACATACAGTTATTAGAAATGAAATGTTCTATTTGCTGCCCACGAGAATTTGTATTGTCCGAACCCCACAAGGAAATATGTCCGTTGAAGTCGCCAATTAAAATAGAAGGCGAAGGAAGCTGGTCCACTAGGTGATCAAGATCTTGTTGACAAATGACATCATGAGGCGGTTTAGGTTTAGGTTTAGTTATATTAACGTCCCGTTTGAAGCAACACTAAGGCTATTTTGGGACGGACCTCGTAATTTTGAACCGCGGTCAGATGACGAGGACGACACCTGAGCTGGCACCCCCCTCTCCACACCACACCAGCGGGAGGACGATCATGAGGCGGTAAGTAAGTACAGCAGACTGTGATCAAAGATTTTACATGAACTTGTACAGCAACAGCCAGGAGAGAGGTGTGTAGAGTGAGAGGATTGATCGGATATAAATTGGAAGTGAAGATGCAGACCCCTCCAGAATTATGAGTTCCACTGTCTGCACCTTTCCGAACACAATTGTAACCGTGTAATTTGATTGGGAAATTTGGCTTCAAGAAGGTTTCTTGAAGACCAAAAAAAAAAAAAAAAAAAAAACCGGGTGAAATCTGTTAATAATATACTTGATGTCATGAAGTTTGAACCGAATGCCGCGACAATTCCAAGAGAGGAAGGTACCCATTAAAAGAGTGATTTGGGAGGAGAGAGAGAAGAGGCTGTTGTTGGAGTTGCATGATTATGAGCTTGGTATGAGTTGCATGATCATCGCAACTCATACCAAGCTCATATTCATCCTCAGACGGATGCATTTTAATATCGGGGCTATTAAGCGTGTCACCAAAGATGGACTGTAAGTCCTTATGGACAACACCTTGCGTCGCTAACCCCATTGCGATGGAATTTTTCGATATAGAATTTTTAAGTTTCTTTCGCAAATCTTTTTGCGTAAGGCCACGTTTTGCTAAGTTTAATGTCAGCGAAGTCTGCGATTTGGATTTTCTTCCAACAGCTTTCCGGGTATCAGTATTAGTTTTCAAAGAACGGTCAGTATCGGAATCGGAAGTTTTTTCAGGATTTGTTGTTTTCCTGGCATACTTAATACAATTTTCACAAGAGCATTTTTCACAGAAAGTTTTCTTAACTGGTGAAGTATAACTGACACTAGAAGTTGGAGTTTGTACCTTAACTCTACATTTGACTTCGAGATAAGATAAATCTTCCTTGAATTTTATCGTCATAACCGGCTTTTCAAGTGTCCAGCGCAGACAAGATCGGGAATATGAGGGATGATCGCCACCACAGTTCACGCACTTTTCTTCTACGGTACATTGTTGACTATCATGCCCTTTTTGTGCACAGCGGGCACAAGTGAGAGACCTGCGGAAATTCATTTTAGAGTGGCCAAAGCGCTGGCACTGAAAGCACCTTATTGGATTAGGAATATATGGCCTCAGTGGTAACTTTATATAGCCTGCATAAACATACTCGGGTAATTTAGGAGTTTTAAAGGTTAATATGTGGTATTTCGTCTCAAATAGTTATCCGTCACGTCGTATGGAAATTCGACGTACATTTGTAACACCTTGAGCTTTCATTTCAGAAGTAATTACCTCTACGGGAAGATTTAGTATTTCGCCGCAGGTAATGACGCCTTTAGAGCTATTCAGTGATTGGTGAGGGGTTACAGAAACTCTTATTGTTGCCAAGAATTTAAGTTTTTGTATCTGTTGTGCTTGCTTTCGAGAAGAAACCTTCACAAGCAAGTCACCAGATCTCATTTTTCGAATTGGCACAAATTCGCCAATTGTAGCATTTATAGCCTTTTGTACAACGAAAAGGGAGACTGTTTCAAAAGCTTCTTTATTTTCGGAAACTCTTTTTAAGACAAAAAAAATGTATAAATGTTAAAAGAAATTGGTGCTTTATGATGTCCACTAAAGGGACCCTTTTTTGGGAGGAGCCATGTGATATTAAGAAAGATTCAGGCCCAACGGCACCGCCCACCACGGAGTCCAACAAGGGAAGGCAGCCACCAGCTTTGGACATTTTCAACCTCGTTGCTTACCTTAGTGCTAATCGGTACCTATACGCTGGGAGTTACCCCCGGGGACAGTGATCACCCTTAACGCCAAGCCCAAGGAGTAACCCCTTCGCTTGATCCCTAGCAGACTAACCACTCTGGTGACTAGGTACCAGCCGATTGATACACCGGTGACCACAGTTCACTATCCGTCTAATGGGTCACCACGCATGGCAAACACGTGGGGGTATTTGTTGTCCATGAGAAGCAGGAAGCAAAACAGAGCGGCGACAGCTTCTCATGGAGAGCTCCCGCGCCTACCCTCGAGGGATGAAAGAAAAAAAAGCCAAAAACAGAAGACGGAGGGGAGGGTCAACATGAAGGGTGTAAAGATCCCCGAGTATCTCGGGATTGGGACACCCGTGCTCACCTAAAGAAGGTGAGCCCCTGAGGGGCTTATTTGTATGTTAAAATACAAAAGTGAAAGCCTTAACCGGTGTGAAAGTTAGTGCCCTATGGTGCAGTTGAAATTTTTAAAGTCTCTTTTTAAAATTTTAAAAAATCATGACTTTTTTTTTTTTTTGTGAGCAAGACTAAGAAATAAACTTTACTGATTCCGACGATGACAAATATATTGAAGAAAGCCTTTTCATAAAAATCAAAATGAGTTAAGCATTTGATATTTTGAACATCGGTAAATAAGTTTTAAAAATGAATAGAAGTATGTACTTTATACAAGTGAACTGCTGAGGAATAAATGTTAATAAGTAACAATAAATGAATTTTTTAACTGTTATTTTTGAAATAAATTATCAATATTCCTGAAGCGTTATTTACCCTTTTCTTTTGATCTGATAAAAGTATAGTTGATTTCACCCAATTCGTTTATTGCTAAGAACCAATTAATATTATAAAAATTTTAAGTCCCGAAGTGATCACATTGAGAGGTAGCCACTGTGCATCAATGTATAGTGAATGTCAAATAAAGCTAATGAATCCAAAGTTTTTTTTAAAAAAAATCCGTAATTCGCAAAGGTTAATTTTGTCAGATGATTTTTTGTTGGACTGAATGCAAACGGCTTTGCTCTGCTCTTACTCCTCTGTGGCATAAGAGGAAATAAACAGTTCTGGATTGTTCAACAGAAAAAAAATGGATAAATATGGAAAAATATAGTTTAAAAGAATAACAATGATTGACTTGGAAAATGGTAGGAAACTATATTGTGAGAAAACATAATATATGTAGATGAAATTTTTCAGACTTGAATTAATGGGCAAAAAAATATCAATAAATGGTTTTATCAATATTATAAGATATTTTTTTATGATTTGTGCTACTTTGAAATAAATATTTCAATCCTCTTGAGAAAAATAGTAGAATAAGCATCAAGGATGCATCTTTTTAATTAGATTTGTTAAATGATTTCATTGGTGTGGTGTGGAAATTTGGAGAGGAGTGCCGGCTCAGTTGTCGTCCTCACCATAGATTTATAGATTCTGTCTTTGAGAATCGAATTATAGCATCTACGGATGACTTGATTTTAAAACATAATTTTAAAAATCTAAACATCTGCTCCTCATTGATTGTAACATTGAAGTTTAAGGTGTTAACTTGTGGAATAAGATACAACCATTTCTTACAATATTGTTTATGTTTTTGTTTATACTTAATAAGTTAAATTTTTATTGATATTTTTTTAATAATGTGCATTTGCTTTTTAAAAATCCTTTGCCACAGTCTGTAACTTTTTTGTGTAGTTAGGCTATTTCAAAATGATTTAGTTAAAACTGATATCCTCATTTAAGAAACATAAAGTAGCAGACTATAAGAGAATTATGCGTATTGTAATATTTCATATAAACATGATTTTTATTTTACATTATACTAGTCGCAGTACCCGTGACTCCATCATCATTAATTCGCTTTATTTGTTTGAAAATCTAGATAAAAACATATTTTCCGTTTCACAGTTTTCGATATTCTTATGATCGATCCTTTAAAATTCTTAAACGCAGTAATTAAGCAATTATTACAAAAGAGTTTTAGGATAAACGATAGCTTTAGTTTTGCCATATGGCACATGACAATTCAATTAAAACTGACAAACTTATTAAGTAAAATAAATCTTATTTTATGAACCCAACCTAAAAAAAACCCATAAAAAAGAACGATGATCATTGCTGACTTAAGGGATTGATCGCGGTGAGAGAAAATACAGAGCATGTGGTCTTACACGGATCACTTTAATTGTAGAGGAAACTAGAAACTTCCAAATACCTAATAGAAAGAGATGCGAGGGGAATAAAATAAATTTTAAGAAGTAAAGTTGGTGAGAGAAGAAAAAATTATTTAATAGAAGGTCCGCTAAAGCAAGGCAAGGGGAGATGATATGTTAAACACGATATATATTTTCATGTAGATATTCTAGTGTTGAACTCAATGACGCACAGAAGTAGAGCTAAGCCAATTTATTAACTCAACTCAGAACTGAGAATACAGTAACTGACAAATCTTCTGCTTTTATATAAGCAGAGAAAGTTCCAGAATACTCTTCTGGAGAGAGTAAGAAAAGCCCAGAACACTTATCTGGTAAACTAAAGAAATGTCCAGTATCTTCTGGAACATGAAATAAAGGAAAACATAAAATCAAGGAATTAAGTATTTACATATACGATTAATCTCAGTGTCTCTAGCGGGATTCGAACCCAGGTCTCTTGATCACAAGACCAGTGCCAAGACCATTCGGCCATGGAGATTCGACACTCTGCCTTCAATGCGGCCATATTAATCAAAAGGGAAAAACACGATTCAACAATAGGTCAAACATGCAGTTGAAGAAATTGCAATAATTTTAAAAGACAGAGTTTACTTTCTGAATGTGCATATTTTTGCTTTTATTCTATGTTTTGAAAATAAAAATATCTTTAGAAAGCAATTTAATATTAATACTGGCAGAAATGCGCGATTGATATAAGTGATTAGAAAGTAAACTAGTTTTAACATTTCGATATCACCGCACACATTTTGTTTAAATTAACTTTGAAAAGTGATTAAAAATTAGAGAAAATTCGCATGACGATGGAACATGTCACTATAAAGCTAAGTTTTTTTTTTTTTTTAAATTTTAAGTTAGTATAAACAATTTTTTTTTGTGTGTTTGGTGATTCATTCAAAAATAGAATGTTTAGAAATGATAAAACGTAGCAAAGGGAATTTACTCAATACGGAAAAATTATCATATTCAAATATGTGTCTAATAGTGCATACTCCAATAATCATTACTTCAAAGAACGGATAAAAAGTTATAGTCACAATTAAATGATTTCGTTCCGAATAAATTTGTCTGAGTTGCCAAACTGTGTACTTCAAAGCTCGTAATTTTCAAAATTGAGTTCAAAAAAAAAAAAAAAAAAAAAATTGATGATCTTCATAATAATTAGTGAATTTGGAGTAACTTCTTTTCGCTACTTTAATAATTTATAAGGTTTATTGAATTCTTTGTCGAGTGCAATTTCAATAAAAATGATAAATTAAAAACTATAAATATAATAGTAGAATTAAAATAATAACTATTCTGCCAAAAAAAAAAAGTAATAGTTCTTTGAGATTGATTTTCTTAACGCTTCTCCTAAATAACGTTTGTAAGAATTTGAAGTTCCTCATTTAGATGCTACAGAATTGTATTAAAATTTGAGATTCTCAGTATTTATTTCTATATCTTCTAATAATATATGTGTGTTTTTTTTGTGTGTCTTTAGACGATAATTATACGGGGCAGGCCGTTAGAGCTAAAATTATTTAACTTGGCATGTATTTTTTTTGGTGGGGGAGAAATACACACTTCAGGGCGATTTTTTTTTAATATTTTGATTAGAGTTTTAACTAATTAAAAGTAAATGAAATTTCTGCACTTTTCCGCTACAACTCCTGAAAATATTTTGACACAATGATAATTTTTACATTAGCATAAAAAGATAATGTTAAAATTCAAAGCATTATCTTTTTAATACGATTTTTTTAATTCTAAATCAATTTTAAAAATATCTTAAGCATGTTTTTGTAGCATAAAATTTCATTTTTGAAGTGAAATTCAAATTGTTTTCCCTATTGATAGTTTTGATTGATAGTCAAATAGTTTTCACTATTGTTGCTATTAATATTTCATCCTTTCCCCCATTGTTTCTGAACCGAATAGAAGGATTTGGCTTCTTTTTCCATGTTGAGTAGTTTTTAGTGCGAAATATAGGTTTAATAAAATTTTGCTTTCTTACAATGAAGGTTTTAACTTCAGAACCAAATAATGGCGACATTCCTGTCATAAAACTGAATATATAAATTCAAGGGTAGAAAATTAAGGAAATGCATAGCACAATGAATTGAGCAATGCAAGACTTCTAAAATAGTAAAAACATTGGCGTGTATATATATATATATTGTTACGAATTTTTTTCCGGGGTTCGTTTGGATAGTGGAAGGGATATGGTGTAAAGAACGCTCAATCAGCAGGCGGCAGTAGAAAAAGAAACAACGACGTTTATTTACACGAAGACACACAGGACAGCACAAAAACGACAACTATATACAGCACAGAGACGACTATCTTCAGCCGAGACGTGTAGCATACAACAGCACACACAGCAGCATACAACCAGAATCTGCTGCAGACAGTAGCGCACAGCTCAGTTCAGTACTAGCTTGACTCCGTCGATTCCCACTACTCTTCACGGTCGCTTCCGACTACTCCGCTCTGTCCACTCTGACTGACTTCTCCGACTACTCTTCTTCGTCGATTTCGGCTACTACTCCGACCTGTCCACTCTGACTTCTGACCACTACCGGCTTCTGACTGGACTTCGTCCGTCTGACGATGATGGTAGACTTTTTGG
>JAPMOR010105696.1:165568-185998 GCA_026543865.1 Argiope aurantia | reverse complement strand
GGTGTATAATTGTGTTACTGGATCGCTTAAAATCTAGTATGATGAGATTTTAACTAGAAGCCATAAATTTTCAATGATTGGGATTTTTTTTATATATAACACATAAAGGTTTGACTTGATTGAGAGAGTAATACAAACATAAACCATTGAAGTTAGGAACATTAAATTTGGGAAGTTACTTTTTGGGTATTTGAGGCCAGCTAAGAATGGATTATTCCAAAATTTTAGAAGTTTAATTAAAAAATTAAAAACAGAATCTTAACGTTTTGTCGTCCTAACAGCAAAGCATTATCGCACAAAAATTATTATTACATCATTTAAAAAATTTAAAGAAAAAACTTTTCTATTACACCAATTTTGTTTGAATGAATGCATTCCCCCTAACTTCAGTTTTAGTAATTTTTGAAAATTTAGTTTTGGACTCAATGTATAATAATGATTGAACTTGCCTTCTTCATATTCATATTGCTTCTAATTACAGAATTAGCTCTTTTTTAATTTCACGAATTTGTTTCCATGATTTATGGAAACTAGAAGCTGTTAAAACATTTTCATTTCTTCATAAAAGATATAATCACATTTTCTGCGATTTTTAAAACTAAAGTAAGATTTTTTTTATAAATCAGTTGTTAAAATGTCAGTTTTTATTAAATTTTCGAAATGCAAAAACGTTTGAAACAATATCTTTACTAAACATTAGAAATAAAACGCGATGAGGTAGTTTTCTTATAGTCTGACCATTTCTAAAAGCTGCTATTCTTTTCAGTTAAAAATGATTTAAGAAATTCATTTAGAACATGGCATTGTACTATAGTCAATTCATGGCAGTTTTTCTAGTCTTACTATTGTAGCCATTCTGAAATACTTAGTTCTTAGCTTTTAAGATTTGAACTAAAATTTTTAAGTATAGTATGTTTGTACAGGAGGAAATTTATCTTTCCATCCCAGCTATGTAAAATAGGGTAGAAAGAAAAAATCAGTTTTTGATTTTTAATTAGTAATAGTGCGGAAAAATTGACTTTTGGTGTAGATAGAATAAATTATAAATATGAAAAATTTTGGAGTAATTCTTGAGGTGCCGCAAGGACATTAAAATTTCATAAAATTGAAATTTTTGTTACATATTTAAGTTTTTGATTGATGTATATGGCGCCAGAACTTTCATCAAATAAATCTAAATGTAATCGCGCCATTCTAATTCTATTATGTGGTTTTGATTATTTAGGATCAACATCTAAAATATATTTCTAGCTTTCAATGAATCGAAGATATCATAAAACACTGAATAACATTTATTGACGAACATGAACACAAAGATACATCGTTCTACGTTCCATCTCTAAATAGACATTACAAAATTCTGAATAGCTAAGTATATAAAAAAAAGAAACGTATCAAAGTTCAACAGAAAACAGCGCATCCTCCGGTTTCCTAATGACTATAGCTAGAATTTAAATCAGTAGCTTTGCAGAGTTCATTTGAGTTGGCGTCTGCCCTCCGTCTATTGTGTAACTGATCAACGTAATTGATCTGATAGTTTGTGCTTGTGTGCTTTGCTGAGAGTAAAAATGGCGCAGTCTAAATGAGTGAAGACAAGATAAATATCGGAGTGTTCTATTTTTGGGAAATTTAGTGATATGTTTGAAGTTGAACTCACTACTGACGAACCTAGTGCTACTATTATATTAGATATAACCTCAAAATTGCTTCAGAGAAGCATCCTGCTGTAAGCGAAATATGTGACACTTTAGTTCCCATAATAGAACAAATGTGGCCAATAGCTTCTATTCCCGTTGCTTCCAGCAAAAGAGTTTCACAAATGATCAAAAATAATCATGCTAAATACAGGAATTTATTAAAGTTTAAAAGCAAAATAATGTTCAGATAAGTTTAATTTCAACCCCACAGAATTTAGAAAGAAGCTAAATGTGTATTTGATATTGCTGACTTGTATAATAAAAAGTTCCAGTCATGGAATAAAAGGTTCTAAACGATCAATGTTCTAACAGGAAAAAGATTATAGGTAATTTTGATATTGCTACCCACAAGCGCTTTGAGGAAGAAAGAAGCAAGAAAGAGTAAAGAACTACAGAGAATAGTTAAGTTTAATCAAGAACGGACAAAAAATACTAGTGCATCAGAACCGATTACTGGCGACAATGATAACGCTGAAGAATAACAGAGTTCTTTACAAAAAGAGGCAAGTCAACCAGATCCATCAAATAGACAAGAATCGATAAAACTTCCTTGTGCCTGTGAGGTTTAATATTAAATTAAAAATTTATACAAAAGGCATCTGAAGCGGAACCAAATAGTATATATCGTATCATATCGTTTCTTGCAGAATATATAGCAGTTACTTGTCGGTGGTTGTAATATCTACAAATAACTACTCATAACAAAGTACTGCTTTACTTCCAAATGTATTCGCAATTGATTTTTACGGATAAATTTATTATTGTCGTGTGAAATCGTATTGAACGATTACGGTGTTGAATGAGCATAATGTATCTATACTGTCCAGTAGGGTGGAAAGAAAAAATTAATTTTTAATTTGTAATAGAGCGGAAAGTTGCCTTTTGGCGTAGATAAAATAAATTATATATATGAAAAAAATTGGTATAGGTCTTGAGGTGCAGCAAAGACGTTAAAGTTTCATAAAATTGAAATTTTTGCTACATTTTAAAGTTTTTTTACGAAATAATCAACATTTGGTTTTTAATTTGTAATAGGGCGGGAAGATTGGTATAGATTAGATAAATAAAAATTATAAAAAAATATAAGAGTATATCTTAAGTTGCCGCAAGGACATTAAGGTTTCATAAAAATACACTTTTTGCAACTTTTTAAGGACTTTTCTGTGCCTCTATTATGAAATAAAAAGCTTTCATTAGGCATCGTCATATGAATGAAAGAATTAAACAGTTTTACTATTGCACTGGCAGGGCACTGAATCGTCGCCGCAGCAGTTTCTATTGAGGTCAGGAAGAGATTTGTCTGCGTCCGGTGATAAGGATAGAGCTGGTTTCAAGTCAGTAGCTTTGCTGAGTTCAGTTGAATTGGCTTCTCCCCTCCATCTATTGAGCAACTGATTAACGTAATTGATTTCTTAGTTTGTGCTTGTGTGCTTTGCTGTGAGTAAAAATGGCTCAGTCTAAATGAGTGAAGACAAGACAAATATCGGATAGCTCTATTTTTGGGAAATTTAATGATATGCTTGAAGTTAAACACTCTACTGACGAACCTAGTGCTACTATTATATTAGACATAACCTCAAAATTGCTTCAGCGAAGGATCCTTCTGTAAGCGAAATATGTGACTCCTTAGTTCCCATAATAGAACAAATATGGTCAAGAGCTTCTATTCCCGTTGCTTCTAGCAAAAGAATTTCACAATTGATAAAAACTTGTCATCCTAAATACAGGAATTTATTAAAGTCTAAAAGCAGAAAATGTTCAGATAAGATTAATATCAACCTCACAGAATTTAGAGAAGAAGCTAGACGTTTATTTAATATCATTGACTTGTATGAAAAAAAAGTTCAAATTATGGAATAAAAGGTTTTAAACGATCAATGGTCTAGCAGAAAAATGGTTATAGGTAATATTGATATTGCTACCCACAGGCGCTTTGAGAAAGAAAGAAGCAAGAAAGAGTAAAGAACTACAGAGAATAGTTAAGTCTAATCAAAATAGGGCAAAAAATACTAGTGCATCAGAAACGATTACTGGCGATAATGACAACGCTGAAGAACAACAGTGTTCTTTGCATAAAGAGACAAACCAACCATCAAACAGACAAGAAGCGATAAAACTATCAAGTGCCTGTGCGGTTTAATATTAAGTTAAAACTTTATACAGAAGGCATCTGAAGCTGATCCAAATAGTATAGGGACTCGGTTATCGGCTTTCCCTAGCTTCCTTGCCACATGTAAGCAATGGAAAGAGCTGTGAGACTGATGGCCGAATCGGTTCAAAATATCTGTAGTTCAAATCGCAAGAGTAGGATACATAAGGGCAAAAATTGATTCGCATGTGAAGTTGCCAAAGTTTAATTTTTAAAAAAATGATTAATGTGGCAATGAAGTATAAATAAACATTTCGCAGTTGTAACATTTGTAATCATTAAGGATACAGAAGTAAGAAACACAATATTGGACATAAAAATATTTATTATTATTATTATACTTTGTAATTAATAATCTTTTCCAATTGTAATGCTTGTATATGTATTTAAAATCATCTTTTGTAACATTATATGAACGAAAAATTCATAAAAATATTTTATCAAAGTTTATAATTTTTCAATTTGTTTTACAAACTTTAAGCTCTTTTCGGCATTTCGAAATACTGTTGCATGGCAACCAGAAATAAAAAAAATATTTTTGAATCTGAAAGCTAATTTTTCACCATTATTGCTAAACTGTAATTTAAGAAAAAATTTTAAAGGCCTTCTTTAAAAATTTTTATTTTTTCAATTTTTTTAACAATTTTTAAGTTTTTTGCAGCGCCTCAAGATAATGTAATACTGCAACCAAATTTTTAAATATTGTTTTGAACCTAAAAGGTAACTTTACCACATTATTACCAAAGTAAAATCTAAGAAAAATTTTTAAAGGCCCTTTTTAGAAATGTCCATTTGTTTCATTTTTTTTTTTTTACAAATTTCAAGCTTTCTGCGGCACCTCAATATAATGTAATATGGCAACCAATTTTTTAAATATTATTTTTGAACCTAAAGAGCAGTTTTTCCGCACTATTACCAAACTAAAATCTAAAAAAATTTTTTTTAAGGCCATTTTCGTTCCATACTAATGTTGAACCTTATTTGTTGTTACATATATAAAAATCAAATACAAATTTTTTGTTTATGCCATGCTCCTACATCAATTTTCGCCTTTTCAGAAATGATGAGTCATTCTAAATAAATTGATAGTTTATTAATTTTAAGAAATATTGAAAATAAAAAGATTTCTCTTGTTAATATTATAAAAGTTGAATTACATTTTTGGTTTTCATTTTCATCTTTAATTTTATCAAAAATGAAAAAGACTTGTTTTACAATTGAAAATGTGCAAATACAGAAATAAATATTAAAATTTAAAGAATACATATTCAAAATTAATTCAGACAAATAAAATAAAAAGACAAATTTTCAAATAAAAACGATGCATTATTATAAAACATAAAATATCATATGCTTAAAAAATATGCAGATTTACATATGAGTTCATGTACGAAGGTGCTCACTTTTTTTTTTCTAAGGTGCTTAAAATGTGCTTAGAAGTACTTAATTTTTGCAGCAGTTTCTCACTTACCTTGAATTCTCGAAGGTAAAATCAAGCAATTTGAATTGATTAAAGAAAGGTTAATTATTTAAAAGCGCATGTATTAATCTTAGTGAAATATCTTTAGCAGTATTGCTCTGCTCCTTTCGGATGCTGAAAAACCATTTTTGGAATAAACCGTCATTGAATAAAGGAAATAATTTTAAAAAATGTGTTTTGTTTTTAACATTTTAATTATTTAGGATGTTGTGAAAAATATTTAGGATGAAAGAAAGAATTGATTAATTATTAATCAACTGATTTAATAACGTATAAGAGAACGAGGACATAAAATTGAGATTACTCATTACAATAAGATGCACATATTTTGTAAATAGTAAAAATTGAAAGAAAGAATTCATCAGAAGTTAATCTAGTAATTAAAACAAAGAAATACTTGAAAAATAATTTCTAATATAAACTATTTAAATTTTATTAAATTTAATTACAATTTATTAATAATATTTATTATTTAATCAAAAATATAATTTAACAGTAATTTATTTTTTAAAAAATAGTGCGTTTCGGCATGTTTCTTTTTAAAAAAATCGACTAAAATAAATGAGTTTGCTTTTTAATATATATTAGGGCAATTTTCTTTTTTTAACAAAAAAAAAAACCCTATTAAAACATTTAAAAAAAGGAAATTTTAAACAAAATCGAAAGCCTCGTTTTTACTTGGGGAAAAACGACCTAATATTTAAAAACTCAGATCAGCGGACTTGCATATTTAGCGTCCCTGACAGTGTAATTTTGAAGTCCTACTTTTAAGATAAAGGCTGATTAATATCACATTTTAGAATATTTCTTAACATGTTAATGTCCCATTTTAGATTAATAATTTTTTTTCTATTATTAGGAATATGCATTTGTTTTTATTTATCTGTTATAACTCCTGACTACTCGGCATTTGTGTATATCCACTCGATTGTGCACACTATTATTGGAGGAAATGTTCGGTTTTACAAATATTACAATAACTAAATGACCAAAATGAAATTTTTATGCCAATCATAACCGATAATATGTTATTATTATCTTAATATTTTGCCATAGAATAGAATTTGAAATAAAATATTTTATTTTGCTGTAAGTTTTCTCAAAGTCGAGGGGTGGCAAAAATGGCGTTTTTTTGGAATTTTTATGCCAATCATAACTGATAATATGTTATTATTATCTTAATATTTTGCCATAGAATAGAATTTGAAATAAATTTTTTTTATTTTGCTGTAAGTTTTCTCAAAGTCGAGGGGTGGCAAAAATAGCGTAAACGTCCAGCACGCCATAGACACTATACTAGCGTGACGATAAATCTACGTAAAATGAAATGCATCACGTGTAGAGCATATAATGTACATATGCTGAGAAGATGATAAAAAAATATTATGCCCTGGGAATTATAATTAATGTGTCACAGTTGCATATTGATCGCTAAAAGATATTATGTTTCGGGTTCTTATCCTCATTATGTGATCAACATATCTTAAGTACATTATCTACTTGAAATCAAATTAATACATGATTTCAGGATGAATTTTGATTATTTGTATTTTTATTTAATTTCATTGTAAAATAAATCTTAACTTTGTTAAGTTGAAATTTAAAATATACTTTTTACATCTTAAAAATTTTTTTCATGCATAAAATTCAAAAACGTACCTTTTATTTTTGTCTTGAATACATTTCCGAAAATTCTTGAGTAAAGATAACGAAAATAACATGTCAAAATTTGCATAATAACCTTAAACTTATTAAATAACTAGTCGTGTGACCACCTGGTTTACAAGGCGTAATGCTCTCTAAAATTTTCAATTAAATATTTATGTTTCTAGATATCTTAAAAGCTTCTTCAGAAAAATGTTCAGTTCTAGAGTCACATAACATATTATTATGGAAGGCTTACAATATTTTGATAATTGTACTATTTATCTCTCTAATTTGCTATCTGAAGTAAGATTTAAATTTGAATTTGAATTTTATTTTTATTAAAATTTAACTCGCTTACGCAGGATAAATTTCATTTTCGTTTTGTGCGAAATAAATTGTTGGAAAATATGGACAAAATACTTTTAAAAAATAATTTAAAAATAGAAATTTAATTTATAGGTTAAAACATTTACACAATTGAAATATTATTTTTTGAATTTTAATATAATGTGAAAATCAGTTTTGTTCTGCAAATGTTCGAAAATTATACCTGGAAAAAATAACAATTTCCCTTAATTAGTTAATTAAAATTCTAATTAAAAAGTTCAAAAAATTTACTCAGAGATGCACATTTCTGGCCTTTAAAGTATATATGTACCAAATTTTATAGCTGCAGATCAAAGGGACTGGTCTGCAGAGCGTCGACATGCACACATATATACACAGACACATCCATACAGCAGTGATTTGGTTTTTGACGGAGCACTCGATCTCAACGGTTTACAATCACCGACGACTAATATTTAATTAATTAAAACCTTGTTGTTATTGATTTAACCTTATGATCGTGGATGATAATAATTATTTACTTATAAGAGATGTTACTAGAAACGAATCTGTTAATTAACATTTATCATAATATACACACAATCACTCATTCATATTCTTATATGCATTTTACATGCATACTCTCTTTTGCACAACAGCAACAGCAGAAAAAAAGGGGGTATTTGTTTATCTACGTGTAACATTTGGTCTGTTCGGCTTAGCTGGCCTTTATTATAATTGTAGATAACTACGGGACGGAAAGGATAAATAAAAGAAATTGCTTGAAAATACTCATGGAAAAAAAATAATACTCATGGAAAAATAGTACTAATTATGATCGACAGATGTCAGAACATGCTTATTAATAAATGACGAAAAATTGAATTAGGAAAGAAGCTCAATTCGACAACACTTCAATGGCTGCTCACTAAACATTCGTGTGAAAGGTGAAACACCTGTTAGTTCCGCTCAGACAACTTATGTGTGATGCTTCCGTCGAAGATTATTGGTTATTACCACATTTCCTTTGTTTGATGATATAAAAGCGTGAACCGTTTTTTAAAAATTTATTCTTCAAAAATATTGCCGCCACCAGGCTACGTTTTATAGCGTAGATGTGCGGCCATTAAAATGTTAACACACTATCATCCGACTCTTTTCTATAAATCATTCTAAACTTTAAAAAAGAATTGACATGAGTTGTGGTTGCAAAGAAGAAATTTGTATATCAATTTGTATTAGTTTAATTATGTGCTTGAATTTTGAGCTTTTAAAAATTGGTGCATTCTCGATGTTTATAACGTATTTTAATATTATTAAAAACTAATACCAGTTAATCTATGAATAGGAGTAAATTTCCGTTCCATATCAGCAGCGCCATCTATTAGTGAATTTAATGATTGTTAATTTCAGAATATTCGTGATGGTTTAATATAAATTTAAAAAATAAAAATAAAATTATTAAATCAAAAAAGCTATCTATTTTTAACAAACCAATGAATTTTTTTTCTTCAACTGACTTTTATAATTGGACTTATTTATCGGTGTGGTATAGATAAATCGCTTGAACAGTTTTGAAAAAATGTTTTTAAGGAAGTGTGTGTGTGTGTGGGGGGGGTAACATGAACCTATTCAATGAAATATTTCTTCTAAAGGTACAAATTTTCAATTCCTTGAAATGAATGTACTTTTTCCTATTGTTTGCTCTGTTGGGTTCGTTTTTATAACAGCACCCCTCTCCCATAAAAAATTAGGTTGCATATTGTTTTATTTTATTCACCCAATAATTATATGCAACTGGTCGTCAGGTATACTTTGTTCACAAATGTGAATTAAACTGTGAATTGTAGAAAGAATTTTTTTGTTTTGTTTTGTGCTATTCCGAAAAAAAAATACCTGCCAATTATTATTACAAAATATTTTAGGAATGGTTTATAAATTTGACTATAATTGGCTTTTAACAAACTCAGATCAGTGATAGAAATTACTTTATCCAATAGATGTCGCAGGTGTATTGAATATGACTGGTTTGATAATTTAAATGAAAAATAATCGTAATCAATATACAGCATAGTCATGAAATGAACAATTATTACTTTTTTTTTCCAAATTATGGAGCTCATTATAACTGTCGTGAAGAAGAAAAATTAGTCTATTTTTGTTTAACTGTATGCTTACACATTATACTTTGAAATATATTCTATAAGAAGAATTTACGATTTAAAACTCAAATTTATGACAATACATCATGTATTTGGGGATTCTTTTAGAGGTCATGGAAAAACTGAGCTGATTTTACGAGAAATATTTCAATTCTTTTTATTAGTTTTACGTCAGACACAATGGTTGATTTTCACATCATATGCAGGGTGTTTCAGTGAACCGTTTCAGAACATCTAAGAGGGGTAGGGTACATCCTGACAACTCGAAATCATAGAGCAATGTGGGGTCGGAAATGATTTCCTGAAGCGGTGTTGTACACAGAAGCACAATAAAGAAAAGAGACCGTAAATGAGAAATCGTTTTAATAATACATGAATAGAAGCAAAAGGTACATGGATTAAAGTAAGTGTTCGAAGTTTCTTCCACGGGCTCCAATGCACGCCTCACATCTCCGACGCATGGACATCCGAACATTCTGGAATACTCCAGGCATATCTCGAATCTCTCCGGCAGCTACTGCGATTCTTGCAACGAGCTCCTCAGCAGTGTCAACAGATGTGTCATAAACTAGCGATTTCATATGACCCTAGAAATAAAAATCAAGACATGATAAGTCGGGTGACCGAGCAGGCCAATGCACGGGTACCCCACGTCCGATCCACAGTTGACAAAATGTGACATCCAGGTAGTTACGAACATCTCCGCTATAATGGTCAGGGGCTCCATCGTGTTGGAACCACACTGTCTGTTGCGTCGATGTAGAAATCTGTTCATCTCTCAAAAGTTGTGGCAATACTTGCTGCAGAAAGAGAAGGTAAGGTAACAGGTAAGGTCCGATGAGGTGATCTCCCACAATACCGGCCCATACATTGACCGAAAATCGATTCTGTGCTGCGCGACGTCGTATTGCATGCGGGTTCTCGACCGCCCAGATATGGTCGTTATGCGTGTTGAAAATTCCTTCCCTTGTGAAGGATGCCTCATCGGAAAACAGCACTTCAGCAGGAAAAAGGGGATTTGTAGCACATTTTCCCAGATACCACTGTGCGAAAGCAATACGAGGTACATAATCCTCCGCTTTCTGTGACTGGACGCGCTGCACGTGAAACGGATGCATGTCTTGTGCTCGGATAATCCTCCAGACGCTGTAATGGGAAACCCCTACTGCGTTTGCTACACTTCGTGTACTCGTTCTTGGATTCCCCTGTACATGCTGCAGCACATTCTGTTAGGTGTCTGTAGTCCGTGTTGTTCTTACCCTGTCCCTGTGAGCTCTTTCTAATGAACCTGTCTCAGCTAACCTCTGGTGCAGTCTTGCAAAGAAATTATGACCGGGAATACGCCTCGTCGGATATCTACAATTTGCAGCCCCGTACGCCAAATGCATATCGGCTAACTCTGCGATCGTGTAATCATCCATCCTACTAACTTGGCGTTCTTGTGCGAAATGAAGATTCCCTGCAAGAAAGCACGGACTTTTCGCATAACGCCATCTACCGCGTCAGGAAAGCATTTCTGACTGCCCATGAATTTGGCTCCTCAGGATGTACTCTACCCCTCTTAGAAGTTCTGAAACGGTTCGCTGAAACATCCTGTATAGGTCCAAAACTCAGGTTGATTATTTGTTTTTGATCTAGTGTGGTATGAAATTTTGGAAAGGGAGTGCCTTCTCATGCGTCATCTGACCACGTTGCAAAATTACAAGGTTCGTATCAAAATACACTTAGTGTTGCTTTAAAACGGGACGTTAAAACTAAATTCGATTTTGATTTGTGTCAAAATATAAGGTTACGAGAGTTTCCGCATCTATGAATCTGTAACTGCTTGAATTTCAAATTTGTAAGAATATATACATTCAGCAGTTTTTCAGTTTTTATAGAAGTTACTAGAAGTGCAACATTTTTATTTAGTGGAAAATATTCGAGGAAAAGCCAAAATTTTATGATGCAGTTTTCATGCAATGAAACACATGAAAATATTTCCAGGTAAAAAAAAGGAAGACTTATTGTTAATCACAAAATTTTAAAAGGCTGAGATGCACGATTTGATTGCATATGTTCCGCCTTCAACGAAGGTATGTCTTTTATCTTTTTAAATGAATAGCCTAAACAAATTTGCATATGTTAAACAGTTAATTTTTAACTGAATATAAACTTAAAATTATATGACAATACTGTAGCGTAATTTGAGATACCTATATCACTTCCAAAGACAAGTTTATTTAGCGTTTAAATTATGTGCCTATGTTCGGGATGAATTTATTGAAAAATGCTCTAAAATAGTTATAATTTTGAACTTTTACATAAAAGAGATTGAAAAAAATGTCTAAAAAAACCAAAATATACAAATGAAATAACAAAAGTTACACAAAAGTGGGTAAAACGGCTTTTTTTTTGGCTAAAAAGTGGTATAAGGCAAAAATCTTTTAATTCAGAAGTTCATCTTTTAGATCAGATGGTTTACTTAAAACGTGACTGACAGTTTAAGAAGTGTATTACCTAGTTATTGAACTAGAAAATAGACTATATTCCTATTCATTATCATTCATTATCCATATTCCTTCTTTAAATGTTGAGATTCAAATAGTAAATAATATGAAATTTTACATTTTTTTTCGCATTGTAAAGCATTAAACTAATTATAGAATATTTTTGAATGAATGGATTATTATTTTTTTCTAGTTCAGAAACAGCAGGACATATTGAGGAATTATTATACTGTTACAAACCTGCAATTCGGCTTCCCGGCATAGTTTGTTCGATCGTCGGAAAGAAAGTTTTAAAGTCATCGGTACTGGACGGCGTCCAGGTGGCGCGTCGAAGGTCCCAGAGCTTGGCGACAAACTTGGCGACCATTTGGCGACTTGGTGACGAATTTGGCGACTTTGACGCCAAAATAGATAATACCCGAAACTTCGGGAATTTTCCCGATCCGTCCAGTAGGAACCGAGATACGCCTCGAACGTTCCTGATTGGTTGAGAGGCTTCTAGCCTCGCCTCCTGAGACCTATAAAAGGGTCCACAGCTGCCAGAGCAGGCAAGCCAGTAGTCAGAGTGGACGGAGTGGTCGAAGAAGAGTAAGCGGAATCGACGGAACGAAGTCAGTTATCCAAGTCCGAAGACGGAGCGGAGGAGTCGTAAGCGACAGAGCGGAGTAGGCGGAACCGACGGTGAGCAGCGACGGAGTCAAGCTCGTGCTGAACTGAGCTGTGCGCTATTGTTTGCAGTAGATTCTGGTTGTATGCTACACGTCTCGGGTGAAGATAATCGTCTTCTGTGCTGTATATAGTTGTCGTTTTTGTGCTGTCCTGTGTGTCTTCATGTAAATAAACGTCGTTGTTTTTATTCTACTTCTGCCTGCTGATTGAGCGTTCTCCACACACCATATCACTCCCACTATCCAAACGAACCCCGGCAGAAATTTAGTAACAATACCAAATTTGAACTAAAATGTTTGCTTTAGATTTTTTTTTGTGTTGTTGTGATTTTTATTGGTTTTTTTTTTGTAAGAAAATTAGAATTTGGGAAAGTAGCATTTAAAGAAGTAAAATAGCATTAAAAAGTATATATATGCAAATATAAAAATCAGTTTAATTTCCCAAAAAACTGGACTTAGAAGCACAATTCAAATGGTTTTGCAAAGAAAGCTGTTCAAACACTTAGAATATTAATATTTATATAGCAGTGAGAACCGGCGAAACAGTATTTTTATTATTTACTAGTTGCCTATGGCGATCAATTGGTTTATCCTGAAATGGTTGCATTTATTTCAGGTAAATTGTTTAGATATAACTTCATGCTTATGATGCCGCCACATTGACAGACATTAAAGACAAGTTATTTTAATTGGCTTACATATGTTCTGCTCTTTGAGTACATGAACCATTCTAATGGAAACCGGTCCCGTGACATCCTGCAGTATTAAAAAGAAATATAATGTTTTAACTGTTTTCTAAATTTTGCGGTATTTTAATATCACAATTTTATTCATCTTTTGAATTTTCACCAATAAAAAAATAATCACCAATTAAATGTTTCAAGAAAGGGTGAAAATGATATCCACAACAACGAAAATATTGTAAAATGTAATAAAAAAGTTAATTAAATGCAGATTATAGGGACTTAAGGAAACAATTATTATCATCGGAAAGGAAATATTTTTGTACTTTAATACGGTCTAATAATCCTTTATGTGCAATAATAATTTTGAAAATTATCTACATTAAAAACTACAATAAAAATGATTAAAAAATATTTTTGTTTAAATGTTTCACACGATATAAATAATAAACAAATAACAGTTGCGCCATCTGTAATTTCCAAATCTTTGTCGGAACAAAATATTTATTAAAACTGAATTCAGTGGATGAGAAGACAAAAAGGAAGGCAATTAAAAAAATTACTCAGATTAAATATAAATTAGTAACTTTAAAATGTCCCAAACTGGTTTCCACTACATGGAACCAGTTTTATTACAGGGAAACGTGCCGAAATAAGACGCACAATATCGATAAATTAGTCGACGCCAGTATATACCAATATACAAGAAATATAAACAGAATTACGATTTAAGACCGTTTTGGTTGAGCTTCATAAATAAATTGAGCGATCATAAATATAAAAATGGGTAGATTTATGATGGGTTATAATATTTTTGCTTTTCATTCCATAGTTTTTTAGGTATGTATTTGGAAACAGTAAGTAATTTTATATACTTAAAATGTTGTTTTTATTCTGTATCTATTATTTATTCTGCTGTTGCACTTATATAATGAAGTATGAGATCAGAAATGTTTTAGGATGCAAATTAAACATTTCCGTTGTCTTCGTTTGTGAAAAGATAAATCGTGAGATTTACCGTTACTTTCCGCGCTTTTGCTTTGATTTTTGATGTCTATGCTCAGTTGAATCCGCTGAAGATAAAGAAGAAGAATTTTTATTTCAACAATGAAAAAGGGAATTAGATTACTGAATAATTTTTTGTGAGAATTAAAAACGGAGAACTGTCATCAAGGAACCCGGTTCGTAGCCGCACGAAATTACATAAATAACTGGTCGCAATGTATACTGTTCGTTTCAGTATTTAGAGACGACCACTTTTCGACTATTCTATTTCATTAAGGGGAGAGACGCGGAAGGATGAGCGCATTTCCGGAAGTCTTCGTCATACTTTTACCTAAATTTTCACTCTATTAGATACTTTTTTATTCAATTTTTTTCTCACATGAATGGGAGTATCGTGTCATTTCTAACCGTACTATTTAATGCAGTCTGCGAGTAATCCGAGTTTATTTTATTGTTAAATGTAAATATCCCTTCCTTTCATATTTCCTCTCACCCCTATTTTGACGAATTAAATCCATCCTAACGCACGTGCAAAAGGGTGGTTGGTTTGGAATCCGTTGTCGAACAATAGTTAAAACAGGTCTGGCCCTTCCTTAAGTGTTAAAAATGGTTTTCCCGTTACACATGCTTATAGGTAGATTTAAGCATTTTGCGGCCCTAGGTAGTGAAGATTATTAGGCACGCTTTTGATAAACTTAGTTTAACATTTCAACACATCTTTAATTTAACATTAAAGTGCATGCCCTTTTTTTTCATAAAAAATATACATGTTTTGAATAGTTACGTATAATTTAGGAAAATTATTAAAAATTTATTTATTTATATATTTTATGAAATTTTAAAAAAATTAAAATGTACGAAATAAATACATTATGCAATAAAGTATAACCCAGCTACACAAATCCCATTATAACAATTCTACAATAAGAATAATACACTCCCCTTTTATCAATATATCTTTTACAATGCAAGAAAAAAATATTTTGATAGTATTTTTAATGGTAGAACTATACATTCAACAGTCATCTTTGTGTGTGTGTGTTTTTTAAGTTTTCAGTTTAAATCTAATTCTAGAACCGTTTTTTTTTTCTTATCATAAACAAGTCTTTTCTACAAATGTTTAAAAAAGGATTTAAAAAAGGATTTTCAAACACTCATTGCTGCCCTTTGAAGGAATCATGTGAAGCTGATAAATGGAAATAAAAACATATGGCTAAATGGTTGCACAATACATTATAGGGTTAATTAACATGTATTAGAATTATTTTAGGAACACTTAAGTGTAATTTTAGATGTTGGGCAACTTTAAATTTGTGATGTGAATTGCATTTTAAAGATTTTAAAAGAATTCTGGTTGCTATTTAAATAGAAGATATATGAACTATCTAAACCTTCTTTATTGAAAATCCTAATGATTAAATATGAAAGATGATGAGTAGGATCACTTGTCTACTTCGAAATAACATTCTAGCATATCTAAATGACTCACTGATGTATGATTTGAATTGACTGAATATCAGAATAAAAACTACAGTATTGTTACAACACAGTTTTACATTACATTGTCACCTCACATAGATAGTATTATAATAAAAGCAAGTAGAGCTTATATATTATTTGTGACTTAAAATCCGTCATAGCTAGCAGACGCAGGAATGCAGAATACTTAATAGTTGCTAACATATAACTTTGAAATGTCTAATACAGTCGCATCTCTTCTTTTCACGTAAAAAACATATTTAACTCAGAATATTTACATTTAGAAATCACTATATGCAGAATTTAAAGATTATACATAATTATAATTTTTCGAAATTCGGTAAAAAACATGAAAAAAATATTGATATTTTTTTCCGAATTTTCGTTTAGTCGCAGTCAGTTTTGAACTATTTATTTGTTTTTATGATATTTTTTCGCATGTGCTATAATTTTATGATTCACGCATTCCATTAAAAATATAAATTGAATTCATTATTAATGACCATGGAATTCTGATATACTCAGATTGAACGAGCTAGACGATACGTAAAAAATAAAAATTAATATCATGTATTTTTCTTTGAAAATTTGCTCCATTTTTTTTCGTGTTTGATTCTTCGCAAACTAGTATTTCCTTAGTATCCATTGGAAAAAAAATTAAAAACACATTCCAACGGAAAAATTTAAACTGAATGTTCCACTTAGTTTTAGTTTGAAATATTCATTACAGCATAAAAAATGTAAAATCCCTAAAAGAGAATGATAAATTGCACGAGGAGTATAGAAAAATAGTTTTACTGTCAGATAATTAATTATTTAACAAAATGTAAATTATTTTTGTTAATTTTAGATGAAACGTTTGTAGTTATGAAACTTTTCTCTAGATGGCGCTAGTCTTCCACTACTTTGAAAGCATGAAAACGGTAAAATACCACCGCAATTTTGTTAAATTCTGAGTGCATTTTGTAAATCCAGAATTTTTTAAAGGCACCAACAATTATTTTGTACCAAATAGTCAGTAATTTCTGTACGGAAAAATAAAGAAGACATATTTTAGCTATAAAAAATTACAAAAAAAAAATTAAAAAATAATCTAATAATTATTGGGATAGACGAGGAGGTTATTAATCCTTACATCTTTTTACAAATCATTAAATTAAATGGAATTGGGTTAAATTAAATAGTCTTTTTGACAGAAACTGTCATAATAGGCTTCAAACACATGAAAAACAGCAAATAATGTTAAAATGCTTTGATATTTAGTACCACACCAACTTTTTTGATTGACAACCATAATTAAGCTAATTTAATGCCGCATATTTTATTTTGATAAACAGCAAACATTCATGGTTTAATGATCAGCCTCTGTCTCTCTTTAACACACACACACACACATAGGGGAATTTCCAAAATTTCGCTTGAAAACATGTAAATATTTTATTGATAGTTTTCTTTTCGAAAGCAGTCATTAGCATAATCACTCGCATATTTTAAACGCAATGAATAGCCACTTTTTAATGTAGTTTCAGCATTGAGAAAAATGGATATCTACAAACAATCCCAATTTTAGGGATGACGTTACTTTCGTGCTTTATAATTTCAGCCGCCCCCTACAATACAAAGATTCTCAATTTTATACATTCAGCCAAGGATGCAAAATTTTTATACCAACATGAAAGCAGTTTCCCTATTTAATTAGTAATTAACACACCTTAAATATAGTGTTTATAATCAAAGGATAAAATATTTTAAATTTTTAATATTCAATTACATTCGCAAATGAAATTTTGTATCACCATATAATAGAGAATAGTGGATTATAATATATAAGAGCAAGAGGAAAAGGCATAAAGAGCATTTGTTCAGTGTAAGCAATTACGAGCAATGTTGAGTTTTACAGTGAGTATTTAAACATAAGGAGTATTATAACACAAGGATTTCGTAAATAAATTATTAAAAGAAGCAGACGTTTTATAATATAAATGTAACAACTGATTATCTGAAAGGAGAAATATCGTCTGAGATTTTTAAATTCATATTTCTTTTAAAATAAGCTATGAGTTGAAGAATATGATTTTAAGCTTTCCGTAAAGAAATATTCGCGTTCCATAATTCAAAAATGTTGGAAATACATGATATTGAAATTTCTAAGCTCAAAATACTAATAGGAAACATTATTAATATGAAAGTAAAAATACTGTCAATTCTAAAATGATACCCGTTGAAGGTATGCACTGTTTCAAATATTTCTATAGCTGAAATTATTGGGAAAAAAATCCACGGATGGAATTTTTTTTATCGAAATCACTCGGTAGCAGAATGCCTTGTCACAAAATCATTTCGCTCCATCAAGCCCGATGTTGGAAACTTAACAATCTGGTGCAAAAATATAATTCAAAACAAAAGATCATCTCAGAGACTCAACTTGAAAGAAGGCACGATCATTGAGCAAGATGCTTTCAATGCCGTATTTATTCACTATCAATACTTTGCGCATTATTGTATCTCTGAATCTTATTGACGTTGAAAAAGTGTTGTTTATCTGTAAACCTTATCAGGTCAATTCCCTACCATAAGATTATCTCTGCCTATAATAAAGATTAATGTGTGTGAATGTGTTGGCCCTCCAAAAGACACATGTTTTACCTTGAGCTACCAAATTTAGCCATATATACTTTGGATGGTGGAAATATGCACTTGGGAACAACGTTTCTGAAATTTTCATTAATAAAAAATAAACTAGATCTTAATGTCTTTTTTCTCTATAGCGACCGAAAATATTCCCGCACAAATAAGAACTTTTCATATGAAGCATTCATTACTTTTTTTTTGAATTTAGGCTGTGAGAACCGGCGAAACAATATTTTTATTATTTAATTTTTATTCCTTCTTTTGAAATTCACGAGCGCATTTTGACTGCAAAAAGCGTACATAATATTTGTCCGATATATAATAAATTTATTTCGATGATGAAATATTTTGTATGGTATAAAGAAATTTGAAATGATACACAGAAACTATCTTACTAATGAGAAATCAAGATATCTATTAAAAATTCGGCATGTAGAGATTTTTATTTTATGAAAATTTGATATGTGATTATTATTATACAAAGAAAAAAAATGCCGAAAAAGAATTTTTTGAAATGTTCTAATGACAGAAGTGATGAACGAATAAAAAAACTACGCCATTTGGTATTCTTACACTTTTATCGGAACAAAAGATTTATTAACATTGAAATCAGTGAAAGAAAAGACAAAGAAAAAGAGCTAAATAAAGAATGCATCAAATATAAATTAGTAGCTTATGATTGGGATGGAACCAGTTCCCACCGCATGGAACTAGTTTCATCTCATGAATGCGCGCGGGAGAAGAAGCACGATACTCATAAATTAATCGGTATCGTAATCGGTATCAGTATATAACAGCATACAACAAATATAAAAGCAAAAGGTTATATGGATGTTTTTAGTTGATAGGCCATAAATAAAAAATAGGGATATATTTGTGTTGGGTTTTAATGTTTTTACTTTTCATTCCATCATTTTTCAGCATATGTTTGCAAACAATAAGCAGTTTTATACGCTTGAAATATTTTGTTTCTTTATCTATTATTTATTCTGCTTTTGCACTTATAAAATTGGGCGTGTTTGAAGAAGCGACAGAAACATTTCAGCATTTCTGGTTTGTGATTTTTTTTTGAAAACATCTTCATCTTTCATCTTTACTGTCATATGCTCTATTGAATATGCTCCAAGTTAAGTAAACAAGATCTTTACCCTAGTGATTAAAACGGCTATGAAATAACTGAATTATATTTTTGATAGAATTAAAGACGGAGAATTATAATCAATTTACTTGATTCATGGCCACAGACAATTACACAAATAATCGTCCACCATGTATTGCAAAATTAAAATCATTGCTCTCTATTAAAAAGAGCATTAAGGTCCTATTATATATATTCTTACCATGATTCTTATCATGACCTTCTTTAAGAAATAATTCCCATTATAAAGAAAAGAATAATTTACTTATTCCTCTATGACAATGCCAATTTGCGGAAGGGGTTAAGGACTGATTCTTAACTTCCAAACGGAGTTATTCTTTGGAAAAAGTGGTGTGACAATTCATGTTTTCAATAGATACGAAAATGCTTTTAAAAAGATAAACGAATAAATAAAAAGCGATGCAATTATAAATGAGGAAGGAGATAAAAATATAAATGAAAGCACAAAAAGAGATAAAAAGTATAAATGAATGCGTGAAAAGAAATAAAAAATAAAAGAATACGAGAAAAGAGATAAAAAGATAAATGAGTAAATAAAAAGCGATAAAAATATAAACGAATAAGGAATTAAAATTATAAATGAAAGCATAAAAAGAACTAAAAATATAAATGAGTAAATAAATGGCCATAAAATATAAATGACTAAGAAAATAGAAATATAAATGAACGTATAAAAAGAAATAAAAAGAAGCGATAAAAACATATAGATGAATCATAAACAGAGATAAAAAATATAATGAGTACATAAAAAAAAGAGATAGAAATGTATGAATTAGTGGTAAAATAGAGATAAAGTATAAATGAATGCATAAAAAGAGATAAAAATATAAATGAGTATATAAAAAAAGAGATAG
>JAPMOR010105696.1:152146-165558 GCA_026543865.1 Argiope aurantia | reverse complement strand
TAAAATAGAGATAAAAATATAAATGAATACATAAAAAGAGATAAAAAAATTAATGAATGTTTAAAAAGAGAGAAAAATATTAACGAATACATAAAAAGATATTAGAAACATGAATGAGTTCATAAAAAAGCGATATAAAAATATAAGTAAGTATATAAAAGATAAAATGAAATAAAGTGTCATATGTAAGTGAAACAAACAAAATGAATGCAAAAATTTCAATGCTAACTAAATAAAATCTATCAGGAATTTCATTTTCACAGTCAATTTGGTTCAGTGGGACATGAGGTAGTTAGAATGTTAGTTGGAGACCGTCTTCCTCTATTCTTAGAATGCTTTGCACCAGAAGGTTCGACTATCAATAAAATGCTCCCATTTTCTGGCTATTGAGATCTGAAACCTAGATGTGAGAAATGAAAACGAATACATGAGAATTATTTAAATAATGCAGAAGTAAATTGAGTGAGCAAAGAAGAATCGTCAAGATAGAGAAATACATGACTTCTTTTAACACTCAGGAATGATTGAACTTTTGGAGATTGCAAACTTTCCTATTTGCTCTTTATAATAATTATAAATAGGGCAGAAACTTTTTCGAAATAGTACTTTAGAGCACCGCTTGTGCATTTTTCAAGAGATCGTAGTAAAATGATGTAAAATTAAGAGAAAATATTGTGGCGGTTTGAAATGAGAGAGGATAGAACCTGGGACCTTGTGGTTCGCAGCCGAGTAACATGACCACAAGACAAAAGCAATTGCCCGGGTAGCGTAGCTTTTAACTGTCTTATAAGCTCTCACCACAAGATAAACATTCGAAATTTGTAACTAACATAGCTGAGAGAATTGAAAATCCGATGTGCTACTCGGTTTGAAGCGATGAGCTCATATGAATGTTTATTTAGACATCATGTTTTAACCATCGGGTGTGGTATTCCCTAGATTTTCTCGCATATACTGTAATACACTTATCAAGCCAGAGCACGCCCTGTCCGGCACAGATGTTCAACATTTAGGAAATATCAACTTTTGGCACGTAATTTTTATTTTTAATGAATCTATCGTGCCATCCTTGACGAGTTATTTGGCGATTAATCCTTGGCATAAGGTTTTCGGAACTGGAGGGTTTCATGTTCGAGACCCGATTACACCGAAGAACCGTCGTGTAAGGGGGTCTGTTGCACGTTAAATCCGTCCTGACCAAACGTCCTTCCGCTGGTGTGGTGTGGAGAGGGGGGTGCCAGCTCAGGTGTCGTCCTCGTCATCTGACCGCGGTTCAAATTTACGTGGTCCGTCCCAAAATAGCCCTAGTGTTGCTTCAAAACGGGACGTTAATATAACTAAACTAAACTAAACTAATTGGCATAAGGTTTAATTGTATCTGAAAGGCAAATTTGAATTTTGGATGCATTTTCCCCAACCGATTGTAACAAATATTTGACACAAAATTACACTGGCAGTCACAAATTCCCATACCAAATTTGATATATTTAAATCATTGCATATCGAGTAACTCGAATCATTGGTAACGCGAAACATCAGTAAACCGAGTAGAATATATTCAGAAAGCCTCTTGTAACTCGAATAATGGGTGATCCAAAACATTAGTGAGCCAAGTTCACTAATGATGACTTGCATTTATGTTTGAAAATTTGTTTAATTTTCAGATTGTCAAGAAAACACAACCGCAGGAGATTACAGCAGCAGCTGCGTTGTCAGATGCGATAACGGTAGAAGGAAACCAAATGTATGTAATGTTGGAATAAGCTAGGGATGCACGTGCAAGAAAGGTTACCTGCTCGTGAATTCGAACTTACCTGTGAGCTGTGTAAAGAACCTTCAAGATTGCCCGAAATGAAAAGCGCAACAGGTCTGTGATGGCAATCGTTTTTAATGACGTACATATAACTTACGAGGTCTGTTCCGGTTGTTCTGTCTGTTGAAGCAATTTGTACGCTTTTTACCGAAAGAGAAACAAAATTATTATTTATTATTAAAGCAGAGTTATTATGTCTTATTTCAGTTATGTTTATTGTGTACACGAATCTTTCTAATGAAGAGCAGTCATAGTCATATGTTAAAATGTAAATGGCTGATTCATCTATCTTTTGAATCGCGGTATTGTTATTTCAATTTTTAGTACTTTCTCTATACGTTGAGCAGAGATTTAGATGAATCTCCACATTTTAGACCACCCTGAGTTCGAAAAAGACATTTTTTGAGAATATCTGTCCACCTGTCTGTTTGTGATAAAGTTTTGAGCTAGACAGCTGAAAATAGTCAGGGTTTTAATACGGCCTTTACCTCGATTTCTATCAAATTTTGAGTAAAATCTGTTCGGAGGAAGTCCGTCTGTCCATCTGTTCTAATATAAGTTAACGCGATAACTACAAAACGAAGAGGACTACATAAATAAGATTCAGTACACAGATTTAACTTGTATAGTGGAGAGACCTGTCAAATTTTGAGTCTAAAGCATCAACAGGTGGACTGTCTTTCAGTTCGTAGTTTCAGAAATATGTAAACTCGATAATTCAAAAATCTATGACACATTTTGTGATTACTATTGCGTTTTGATGTCAAATCTTTTGTTTCAGTCGATTGAGAAAAACACCTCTAAAGCACAAATTCGATTTCCGATTACTATTAACCGCATGTGAAAGATTAATCGTCGAAAAACTCGCCAAGGACGAGACGAAAGATTCAGTAAAAATGCTGAATTCTCACCAAAAATTAATTAATGGAATTAATTAATTTTTAAATTAAAATTCCATTAATTTGTAATTAATGGAATTTTTAAATTGGAAGCATTAAGATGATAATGTTTTAAACTTTGAAAAGGTACAAAGTTTGTTTTCGTGCAGCCATATTTTCGACAAATATTCCGAAAAAATTGCAAAATTCAACCTAATTTTTAATTAACTGAAATTCTAATTAACATTTCAAAAACTGCCCCGTGAGCATTTTCGTTCTCCAAGTTATGCATGTCCCAAATTTGGAAGGTGTAGGTCAAACGGTTTGGGCTATTGAGAGCCAACACACACACACACATTTAATTGTTTAAATCACAGAAAAAAGATAGGAACCGATTTTTTATTTATTAGTGACAATAATCATAGAATTTTGAAATTGTTTAATTATTTAGCTGCATGTAGATGAAATCAGTTATGTCATCACAAAGTGAAGAACATAGTTATTAATTGTGCCTCTAGATGGCGATAGCTTCGTATCTAAAAGTTAATAGTTTAGTACAGTGGAGGGAAAATTAGACAACTTTTAATCTTGTTGATCACTTACACATTTTATGATATGGTGGAATGAAACTGGACTTGTAGCGGATTGAGATGAGAGAGGATAGAACCTGGGAACCTTGTGGTTCGCAGCCTAGTAACATGACCACAAAACAAAAGCAATTACTCGTGCAGCGTAACTGTTAACTGGCTTATAAGCATTTCAAAACAGAAATTGCTAAAAATACGACTTTGCATACATTATTTATAATCATAAATAAATTAAATTGTTTTGAGATTAATGTTTAAAAATGAATTTTCATCCTTTATTGTTAATAGAAGCTCTGCTAATAGCACAAGAGACTCTATGGTATTGTATCGATATTTTCATGCTAATAAAAAGCATTTAGAATATCAAAAAACGCAATGGATTTATCAAAAATCTTGTCTTAGTTTGTTAACTCTACGCTGTTGTATTTCAAATGATGCCTTTGGCGACCATTTAGTTCGACCAGATTATTGGTTATATAAGATTTCCACCCCCCCCCTTTTAAACTGAATTTTTAATGTCTATTGCAGCAAAGTATTTTCAAAATTCAAATTTTAATAGCTATCTATAGGAGTTTGTATACAATTATTCTCAGTGTGCCTAATTTTCCGCCATTTGACCTAGATTTGATGTTTGATTTTAAATGGGAAATGATTAAATGTCAGTCCGATAGCGTGCTTGTTAAATCGAAGTACGTTTGTAAAAAATTATGATAATAGAAAAAAATCATTTCTCTTTCAAGTTCTGTTCAACATTGTTAAGTGATATATTAGGGGATTATTCATTAAGAATTTCTCTTGTTTAATTAAAAGAACAATAATAAAAAAAGTTTTAAAATGAGCAAACTTTTAAAAAGAATTTATCAATCTTTTGAAGTTAATACTAATTTCAATTGACATAATATACAGTAAATTTAATAAAATAATACTTCACATATTTAAGATATAAAAGAAAGACGAGATGATCATAAATATATAAACAAACGATGCAGTAGTGAAAATGATTTGTGTTTCACTTCAACAATGAAATATATTCTTATAAAATTCGTTTAAATTGCATTTAAAAGTGCATTAAAAACAAACAAAAAAAGTATATTGAAAACAACTGGTATAATCGAAAACATTGTTTTTCGAAATTTAAAATATCTAAAAATAACTTTTGTGCTGCAAAAAAAAGTATATTGAAAACAACTGGTATCACCGAAAAGATTGTTTTTTGAAATTTAAAATATCTAAAAATAACTTTTGTGCTGCAGTATATTTGGAAGTTATTGTAGAAAAATTCCAAAATTTATCTGAATTTTTAATAAATTAAAATTTTGATTCAAATTTCTAAAAACATCGTTCCGAGTTGCTCATTACGCTACATTATATGCCAGATTTGGTGGCTGTAGGTCAAACGGTCTTGTCTGTAGAGCGTGTGCCTACAGCCACCTTTAATGTAAGCAGAGATAAAATTAATTGATTATTCGCTTTAACGCTAAATATATACAACTGGGCACATATATAAAAGAATTTGGTGTAATAATAAATTTTATTTAAAATTTTCAAAAATCGATTCGAGGTGCGCATTCCCACCCTCAAAAGTATATATTGTTACAAACCTGCAATTCGGCTTCCCAGCATAGTTTGTACCATCAACAGAAAGAAAGTTTTACAGTCATCTGAATGGGACGGAGTCCAGGTGGCGCGTCGGGAGTACCAGAGCTTGGCGACAAACTTGGCGACCATTTGGCGACTTGGCGACGAATGTGGCGACTTTAGCGCCAAAATAGATAATACCCGAAACTTCGAGAATTTTCCCGATCCGTCCAGTAGGAACCGAGATACGCCTCGAACGTTCCTGATTGGTTGAGACGCTTCTAGCCCCGCCTCCCGAGACCTATAAAAGGAAGCAGCCGCAGCTGCCAGAAAAAGGTAGACGACAGGAGGGTCCGAGTTCAGAGAAGACCAGAGAAGTCAGTCAGTCAGAAGGAGTCGAGAGTCAGAGAAGTCGAAGACAGAGTGGACGGAGTCGTCGAAGTAGTAGTCGAGAGTCATAGTCGGGATCGACGGAGTCACGCTCGTGCTGAACTGAGCTGTGCGCTACTGTCTACTGTAGATTCTGGTTGTATGCTGCTGTGTATGTTGTTGTATGCTACACGTCTCGGCTGAAGATAGTCGTCTCTGTGCTGTATATAGCTATCGCTTTTGTGCTGTCCTGTGTGTCTTCGTGTAAATAAACGTCGTTGTTTCTTATTCTACTTCAGCCTGTTGATTGAGCGTTCTTTACACCATATCACTTCCACTATCCAAACGAACCCCGGCAGAAATTTCGTAACAATATATTCCAAGTTTGGTAGCTATAGGCAAGCAAGCTGCCTAGCCTTTGCTAACGGTTTGTAGAAAGCAAAGCATCTAGTTTAGAACACACACACACACATCTTTATTATGATTAGAGAAGTGTCAAAGAGAATGGCAATTCACTTTTCATGTCTTCCACACATCCGAGTTTAATTTTGTAAAACACATCCACGGTACCAGAACTGACGGTTATTTAACACACTGCACATCTCTCAAATTGCGGTAATAAGTTTTGACTCCTGTAGCTGACAATTTAATAGATGAAGTTATTTTATTCATATCTATCGAGAATCAGGAAAATCTCTAAATATGATATCTGACTCATTCGATGTTTTTTTTAATTTCACAGTACTTTGTATTAGATTTAAAAAACAGAATTTTTAGTAATGTTTCACCGGGGTTAAATAAATTGTATCTATCTTGAAACTGTGATAGAAATTAAAAAATGTTGTGAAGAAAATACAGTTTTATAAAGAGAAAAGATAAAACGTTCACATCAAAGAGAAAGATTTTTATCAAAATGCTTTCATAAGAACCAAAGCATACTTTTAACGCTTCAGGGCCGGGATAGCCTGGTTGGTAGGGCGCTGAATTCGTGTTCCTTGGGGTGCGAGCTCAAACCCCGACAAGCGCGTATGGCGGCTGGCTCTCACATAAATCTGTCGTGGCCTCGAGAGTAATACCACTGGGGGGTACTGAATCAGGAGTGATCGTTCTCTGATTCAGGTCTAAATTACGATCTGTGAATGAAATGCCCGTAAAAAGGGTTGTGAGGTATGTGTAGCTAAGTCGTACTGTTGGTCCCAGATGGCGCTTCTGAAAAAACAAGAGACGCACCCTTGGCTTAAAATCACTTACATTTAAAGCCAGCGGGCATTTGTCTATGACATAGTAAATAAATTTTTATTTACTATTTCCACTAAATCGTTTTGCTTCCTTTTTTATTTAATTAATTCCCTTTAAGTTTTAAAGTTTTAAATGAAATAAATTTCTAAAATTTATTTCATTCAAATAAATGGCACTAATTATGATCCCCTCTAAAATAATGAACAAAATTAATATCGTTTGCCTTTAAATGTCTCGAATTTAAATGAAGAAAACAATCGGGAATGAATTAAAAAAAAAAGAAGAAAGGAAGAAGTCTTAAAATTTTATATTTGTAAATTTATAAGAATTCACTATTTCATTTGAAAAATATAGCACGCAAATGGCAACAAAAATAATTATGCTTAAATTGTTATTAAACTGTATACGTTACTGTATGAAGGATAGGAAAATAGCGCCAAAGTAATCGAAATAAGTGCTACATATAAAGAATGTTACCAATTAATATCTTAATATTATGTACATTAAGTTAAAGAATCGTACTTACTGTAAATCAAATTACAATCTTCTATGATCGTAAGTTACTGTTCGGATATTATATTAAATTATGTAAAAATTACAAAACTTTCTGATAAGAAATTAGTACCAGTTTCACAAAGGAATAGAAGAATTCGGTTCAGGTTGCTTTAAATTAAAGTGATTTGAGGAATGAGACCTTTTGCAAATGGTATGTAGCTTATGATTGGATTCTAACGGCACTTTATTTGAGTAAAGAGTTTCAACTTTAGAAATTTTCATCAATTTGATCAGCTTTCAGATCATACTTGACTTTATTTTTCAAATGGCATGGCGAATTTCCGTATTTAAATTAGTAAGAATACACGGTCTAAAATACCTCATTATTTTTAGGCATTTCGGACAGAATTAAAAAAATGTAGTATTTAGTTATATAAGGCGCACTCAATAAGAACAAAAGAAGAAGTATATGCGTAAGCAGATAACTGAGAATTTTATTCGACCAAGATTAATACTACAGATTCATACTAACATTCTTGGTTTCTCTTATTGGTTAGCTGGGGCTGCGGTGGCCTGGTAGTACGGTCTCGGCTTCGGAACCGGAGGGTTTCAGGTTGGAGACCCGATTCCACCGAAGAACCGTCGTGTAAGGGGGTCAGTTGCACGTTAAATCCGTCCTGATCAAACGTCCTCCCGCTGGTGTGGTGTGGAGAGGGGGGTGCCAGCTCAGGTGTCGTCCTCATCATCTGACCGCGGTTCAAAATTATGAGGTCTGTCCCAAAATAACCCAAGTGTTGCTTTAAACGGGACGTTAATATAACTAAACCAAACCTAAACTTATTGGTTAGCTAACTTGCTGTCGTACTATTATAAATTTTTGTTGTCTTTCATTAATCATGTGCTACACACTTGGACTTTTACGTAATCACTGGTGAAAAACATTTCCACTATCCCATCGTCTATTATAAAACATCCGCGTATTTTTTATCGTAAAATATTCTTTAAATTTGTCTCGTGATTTTAAAAACGCCCCGTACATATATCATGTTTTCACTGCATCTAGGATTTGGTTCGGGTCACTTCCATTCCGTTGATGAGTTGTGGCTCCAGTCGGAGACTTTGGCCCTGTTGCGGATTGTACATAGATGGCGCTCCCGCTTGTTGTTTACTTCCTTTTTGTAAACATCCACCCCCGAGAACGGGGACTTGCGTGGCAAGCACGAACTCCTATGGTAATGGAATTTACCCTGAGCGTTAAACTCTGCTGTTATTGTTAATAAAAAAATATCTAAAATATCTAATAATATTGGAAGTTCTTTATTAAGCACCACCATTGACCATAGTTGCAATATGGTGCATCGGCGCGGAAATTAATTGGATACTGTAAGATAATTATTAACGGCATTGTATTTTTGTGGCAACAGTTATTTTATGTTGATGTGTTTGGCAACAGTGTAAAAAATTCTATCTTGAAAAATAAAATGGTGATTTCGTTATTCTAAGAATTTAGTCTTGTTTTATAAGTTAATAATTCAGAAGTGGGATAAGAAGTGGATAATTGTATAGTTTTAGAAAGATGTCTTTACTTGCGAGATTACGA
Source organism: Argiope aurantia (assembly GCA_026543865.1). Taxonomy (NCBI): domain Eukaryota; kingdom Metazoa; phylum Arthropoda; class Arachnida; order Araneae; family Araneidae; genus Argiope; species Argiope aurantia. The sequence continues at coordinate 156,999 of JAPMOR010105696.1, read as the reverse complement.
AAAAAGGATTTAGAACTCGTTGCAGTGGAACTTGGAGAGGAAATCGGAGAAAATAATAAAGTCGTGGAATTGGTAAGTTTGATCAAGAAAAGTAGGAATTATGATGAAGATATAATACATGGAATAATCGGTAACATAAATGCCGATCGAAAAGCAGAGGAAGCTGCTCTAAAACGTAAAGAAGAATTTGAACTTGCAGAAAGAAATGCTATGCGAGAACATGATTTGGCGATAAAGAAGCTGGAAATTGAAGCCAAATCGTTATCGCCAATTGCTCAAAACGCGCCCAATGTGGAAATCAGCCCGAAAATAGACTGGAAGACTCAGGTAAGAAATTTTGATTTGAAATATGACGACATTGGATTATATTTAGTACATTTTGAGAGAGTAATGAAGAGGGTAAATATGGAAACCTCTCTATGGATGGCGTGTTTGACTAGTGTTCTTCCTAGTGAAATAGTCGACATAATTATAAGAGAACCTGAAGAATTGGCTGAAAACTATTCTTATATGAAAGAACTGCTACTTAAGCGTTTCAAGCTAAGTGCTGAAAAATTTCGCCAATTGTTCTACTCGCATAAAATTAAACCTGGAGGTACGTGGCGAGAATACTACTATGAATTAGAAACTTATTTCAATGAGTGGATAAATGGGTTAAATGTAAAAACTTTTGAAAATTTAAAGGACTTAATAATAATCAGATATAATGAAGCAAGACGCACCTTTAACAGTGCAAGAATATTATATCAGTGAATGGTCACTGTTGAAGTCGCCAACGAGCTTGGCTGATAAAATTGACGAACACATTGAGCTATCTGGTCTATACATAAATAATAAGAATATTGGTGGTCAATATAATACCAAAATAAATAATCGTTCTGCTACTAATTATCGAATGATGGAGCCAATTACGTGTTATAATTGTTACGAAAAAGGTCATTTGGCACGTGATTGCGTAAAACCTAAAAGACCTAAGTTTTGTACATCATGTAGGACTGAAGGCCATGGAACTAGGGAATGTCCTAAATCACGTAGTAATCTCACAGTAAATTTATCCTCCTTATCATGCTCTAATAGAGATGTTACACTTAAAATCGTATCAATAAATGGAATGAATACAGATGCATTAATAGACACAGCGGCTGATATATCAATGATAAAATACTCATTTGCAAAGCAAATTAATGTGCTTGTTCAACCTAAAAACAATGTTATTTCTATAACAGAGGAATTGGAGGTGGCATAACACAATCACTTGGAATTTGTACAGTAAATGTGGCTATAGACAATTTAATTTTAAAGGATGTGAAGTTGCACGTTGTAAATGATGATACATTTCAAGGGCCATTCGTCATTGTCGGAAAGGATTTGATAGATTTTCCAAATTTAGTGATGATAAGACGGGAAGGAAAATCTAGAATGTTTCACATGGATGAATTTCGACGTCTAGCGAACATTGGAGTAGAAGAATCACCCCATGCAACTGCTATTCTGAGAGCATCAAAAACGATAACTGTTCAACCGAAAATGATACAAATGTTGGAAGTTGTAGATAACAAATCAACGGATGACGAAGTGATGACTTTTGATAACGCTGATAATGAATCAAGTTCGTCTTTATTAATTCAAGATGGTAAAACACTAGTACCCATAGTTAACTGCAGCGATAATACTCTACGCTTAAAGAAGGATCGAGTTATTTTAAGAGGTGTTTGGTCGACTGAAAATGTTGATTCTATTAAATATCCCGATATCAACGGTGACAAAGAAAATCTAGTTGCTATTGCCAAAAGAGATCTCAAAGAAAAAGTTAAAATTGATGACATAAAGATTGGACCAGACACATCGGATGAGCAAAAGCAACGTGTCTGTGACCTATTGAATGAATTCAGAAAGTGCATCGCTCTAAGTCCTAATGAGTTAGGATGTGTCAACAATACAGTCATGAAAATAGTTGAAAAGGCTGGTAGTACTCCTGTCGCTCGTTCTCCATACCGTGCTTCCCACTACGAAAGGCAGATTCTAAGAGACATTATTTTAGAAATGAAAGATCAAGGTATTGTTCGAGATAGTTCATCTGAATATAGCAGTCCCGTTTTGCTTGTAAAGAAGAAAACTGGTGAATATCGAATGGTGATTGACTACAGACAATTAAACGCGCAGACTGTCAAGGACAAATTCCCTTTACCACATATAGATGATTTATTAGACAGAATTGCTGGTTCTAGTTTGTTTTGCATTCTTGATGCCTGCCAGGGTTTTAATCAAATACCTATGGATGATGAGTCAGCTCGCAAGGCCGCGTTTACAACACCAGACGGCCACTATGAACCCACTAGACTATTCTTTGGTCTTTCAAACGGGCCTGCAGTGTTTCAACGATGTATGTCATTAGCTTTAGGCAATTTATTATGTAATGGTGTGTCGTGTTTCATAGATGACATATTTTTTGGATCCTCTAACTTTGAAAATATGATCAATATGCTTAGAGCAGTGCTCGAAAAATTGTGCAATGCAGGGATAACGTTGAAACTATCAAAGTGTGAGTTTGCTAAAAACGAGATTGAATATTTAGGATTTGTTGTCAGCAAGGATGGTATCAAACCTGGACCCAGAAAACTTGCTGCTGTTGCCGAATTCCCTGTTCCCCAAAAAAAGGATGAAGTTCAGAGATTTTTAGGATTGACTGGATTCTTCCGTCGCTTCATTGCTGGATATGCGTCAATTGCAGCTCCTTTAACCCGCTTATTAAAGAATGGTCAATTATTTGTCTGGACCAATGAACATCAAACTTCTTTTGAAAGATTACGTAATCTTCTTGTATCCAAACCAGTCTTGAAATTGTTTGATCCTCGGGATGAAACCGAACTGCACACCGATGCAAGCTCCGTGGGTTTGGCTGGAATGCTACTTCAGAGAGACAGAGATAATACCCTTCGCTTGGTCTATTGTGTAAGCAGACGTACTAATCCAGATGAAGAAAATTATCATTCGAGCCGATTGGAGCTATTGGCTGTTGTTTGGTCTCTCAGTCGCCTTAGATCCCTTCTTCTTGGTCTTCGATTTACTATTATTACAGATTGTTCTGCAATTATATATCTAAAAACTCAAAAAAATATAAGGCCCCAAACGGCAAGGTGGATAGAACAGCTAAGTGAATTCAATTACGATGTTAAGCATAAATCCGGTGACCAGATGACCCATGTGGACGCCCTGAGTCGCGCACCAGTAGAAGACGAAGATCCTGAACAATCTAAAGAAGCCACTGAATGCAGCCCATTAGATATAATAGTGAAATGTCCGAACCAACTAGTCGAAATTGATACCAGTATTCCATTAAATATAAGTGAGAAACCGCGTGTCTATTATATAAGTACTGAAGAAGACAAAGTAGCTTTAATTCAGTCCCAGGACGAAGAGTTAAACAATATCATTAAAATATTAAAATGCTCCAAGAAAAAAGCGGAAAAGAAAAATATTGTCAGTAAATATGAACTTATAAACGGAATACTGTACCGCTTACAAATTGACAACGGTGTCTGCAAAAAATTGTTTGTAATGCCACGATCTATGAGGAAATATTTAGTTGTACGCTTTCACGATTTTTCGGGTCATTTTGGAGTTGACAAGGTCAAATTACTTATAACACAGCATTTCTGGTTTCCTCGAATGTCAGAATATGTAAAACAGCATATAAATCAATGCGTTACATGTGCTTTTACGAAAGTACCCGCCGGAAAAGTTCAGGGTAAACTCAATCCAATTCCGCCAGGTAAACGACCCTTTGAAATAGTACACATGGACTTTTTGGGACCCTTTAACGCTAGTTCGAATCGCAATACTGAACTATTAGTAATAATTGATAATTTGACAAAATTTGTTCGTTTACGTGCATGTACTAGTTGCTCTACTAAATGTGTATTGAAGTACTTTGAAGAATTCATAAATGACTTTGGAAGTCCTATCAGAGTCGTTACTGACCGAGGCTCATGTTTCACATCATCAGCATTTAAAGAATTCTGCATGAAGCATGGCGTAAAACATACTGTGAACTGCTCGCAAAGACCAGCTGCTAATGGACAAGTGGAGCGGATAAATCGTGTGCTTATACCTATGATTTCCTCAAATGTGCATGCAGATAACCATAGGGACTGGGACAAGATGTTGCCTGAAATCCAGAGATGCATTAATTGGTCGCCCAGCAAATCTACAGGCAAAGCGCCATTCCACCTATTATTTGGATACAAGCCTAGAAAACTTGATAATTTTCCAAGAGAATTGCTTCCAATGTCGGATGAATATGTTTCTCCTGGAGTACTGCAAGAAGAAGCACGAAACGATATACTGAAAGCACAAGAGAAAATGAAGTCCAATTTTGATAAGCATCACTGTGATGCACATACATATTCTGTTGGCGATGTTGTCGTTGTAAAACGGTTACCTGAAACCACTCCTGGGAGTCGCACAAAAACGCAAGTTCGATACAGAGGACCCCTTGTAGTTGTGAAGGTGTTTCCATCTGATGTATATCAAGTCACAGATTTTAGAACAAAAGCACAAGGACGTGTAAGACGGCATTATACAACTACAGCTCATGCATCGCAGATGAAACTATTTCACATTGTAAATGAAGATGAAATCGTTGACGTTGACTATGATGATGAAGAGGAAGATATGGTTAATGAACTCCCAAATGCTCCACGAGAAAATAGAATAAAAAAATTGCCAACATACCTTCAGGACTATGTACTTTGAATAATTTACAATGTGCCTCATTTTCGTAATTTTATGGACAGGGTCGTCCATTTTTTTTTTCAGGATGGCCGAATGTAAGATAATTATTAACGGCATTG
>JAPMOR010105696.1:105296-127146 GCA_026543865.1 Argiope aurantia | reverse complement strand
ATATAAGAATGTTTTTTTTTTTCGAATTCGGAAGATCTGAAAAGTGGAGATTCGGAAAAGTCCTATGTTTGCTCTCGTTAGCCCAATTTCAAAGATTATGTTTAAAAAAAAACAATTAGTTCTGTCTTAAATGTATCTCAGAAATTACATCAATTTTTTTTTTGGTTGGGACAGTTTAATACTTCCAGAGAAATAAATTGATGACAGACCAACTGAAAACTTTTGAGACTTCAGTTTTATAAGTTTTATTTCAGAAACTTCATATACGAAGAAGATGATCCAATCCTGGCAACGCTTATACCAAAGCTGAAATAAGGCAGATAACAATTATTGAAACTTTTACAAATCATAAAATTAAATGGAGTATATGTTTAATTATGACTTTTATCTTACACTCTATAAACGGTTACACCCAAAGTTTAAAGTTTTGAAACAGCTGAATTGCCTTTTGAGGTTATTTGACTTTTATACTGCGTCAGTGGAAAATAGGCTCGGTCGTATTTATACGGCAATGAGACAGTGGCAATCTGCTTCGAAATTGTGACTTCTGTCTAGAAAGCAATATGAAGTTCCTTTTTCCATTTAGTTTTGTCATTTTGTTCGGTGCAGTTCACTAAACCTGGTAAGTTGGTTAATTAAAAATAAAGCTGAAATGTGAAATTTTTCCGCGATAAAATATCATTGCAGAAAATGAATTTGTACACCATTTCAAAATGCCTTTTTAATGCTAACAATTTATTAATTGTGCAAATGTTTCTCAATTTCGGGATTTCTTAAAAAAATATTTGTTTGCCCTTATTCCAATAATGCACTACATTTTTGCTTTGTAATTCAAATAGTTTTCATTGTTTCATCAACTATCTCACCGCGTTGAAGGCTAAAGAAGGATTTTATTTAATATCTGTATAATTTACGAGACTATACAGATATTATACAATACCGTGAAATTTAGAAGATAGATGACGGGACGTTTACAATTTCAGTAGTACTATAATGTCCTAGGAACGATCTCTGTTAAAAAGTTTATGTATACATTGAGCAGAACATGCGTAGGGCAATTAAAATAATACGGCTTTGATGTCTGATAATTTGCCAGAGTCATGAATATGAAGTTATGTTCATATGATTCGTATAAAATTAAATATAACCAATCTTCTTGACAAACCATGTTCTCACCAAAGGCGGCTAGATATCTTCGATAGAAAAATGACTCAGTAACGTCACGTAACCTTACACTAATAAGGAGGTTTAAAAATTTATGAAAATTAAACGACACAGCCTATAATATTTAAACTAGAGAAAAAATAAACATTTACACTTTAAACTGGCATATAAAACATTTTTATGCTGTAATTATTTCAGAAGTTGAAACCTGACTGGTTAACACTGGAAAGGTTCGTGCACACCAGGGGTGGGCATTAAGTAGATCGTGATTCGCCGTTGGACCACCAAGACGTTTTGAAGTGACCACCCACTAAAACGCGCATACTAAACGAAATTAATTGTTACATTCGTATATTACCCATTTGGCAATGTTGATGTGGAAGAAATAACGGAAAATAAAAATTATATATGTTTTTATCTCTTAAGAAAAACGAAATTTTTCTCCTTCAAAATGACAATTTTAAAAGCACATAATTCAGAACCTACGAATTACTTTTGGAATCTAGTGGAAGTTGTAAAATAACCTAATTAAAAAAAAAAGGTTACAAATAATTTAACATCGTTCTTTGGCTCAACTTACTTCGTGAATCTGTATTTTCAACGACGAATATAATTAAGACAACATATTGTTTCCATCTCACAGAATAGAGTGCAAGATTAGCAGTTAATGACTACATACCAAGACAGCTTATGGAGTATGCTGACTAAGTCTTATATTAACTATAACTACTAGAGCTAATTTTAAATGAAAATGATTTATTTTTTAATATTTTGAATTTTTTGATATTTAATGAATCATTTGATATTATTATGCATGAAGTTGTATAGGTAAGTATATATTCCGTATTTATTATTAAGTTGTAATAAGTATTGTAGACCATTTTTTTAACTTAGACACCTATGCCTCTGCATGAACAGCAACAACTTGAAAAAAATTAGAAGTAGCCAGTACCCGGAAAAAATCTGCCCACTCCTGGTGTATACAATAAACAGAACATATGAAAAAAATTAAAATAACATTTTTTAAATATTTGGTAATTTGAGAAAATCATAAAATGAATTTATATCTAAAGATTTAACTGAAATTAAATATAGCAAATATCGCCGTCGAAACCCACTGGATCGCCATAACTGACCACCACATCTGTTCGTCATAGCCCACTATATCTCAGAATGGCGCTGAATATATATATATATATATATATATATATATATATATATATATATATATATATATATATATATAACTATTCTATATCTATCCTCCTCAGTAGTGTTCTATAACCTTAACACTAACAAGGACGATTTAAAATTCAACGATGCATCCTATAAAATTTAAACCAAAGTCTTCGAAAAGATAAGTATTTACACTTTAATCTGGTATATAAAATATTTTTTTTTGCAATAAATATTTTATAAGTTGTGGTATGTTGTAAAATTTAGAGTGAGCTAAATTATTAATATTTGGCATATATTTTATTATTTCATTAAATGTTTTAAAATAATTAATTAAAAATAACAAGTATCAGGAATTACTTAGAAAGGGTCCCCAGTATGACATGTACAAATTTCATGTCGTAAATGTTAAGTAATGTAACAGCGTTTTTTTAAGGAAATCATTAAGATATAGTTTCATAAAATATTTATTTTTTAGCAGCCGTAATTCCCTGCGAAACAGCTGGTCACCAAAGGCGACTATACGAATGAATGTGTGTTTATGTTGGCTTTCAAAAGAACAGAGCATTTGATCCTAGATTTACCAAATATGGCAAGCGGATACTTTGGAAGGTAAAAATGTGCACCTCGGAGCGATTTTTGTTGAATTTTTAATTAGGAATTAAATTAAGGGATTTTTAATTAATAAATTAACTGATTTTAATTAATTATTTATACTTTTAATTTAATTTTTTATTTTAATTCATTAGACTTAATCATCAACTAATGAGTAATCGTATGACTTGCATACGGAAATGGATGTCCATATCTTACAAAAATTGCATAAGACTCAAGAAAATTACCAATTTAATATCAAAATAGTTTCCGTACAATTTTCTCTTAGTTTTAAAAATAATTTTAATTCATATTGTTGCAATATTTGCAGCAATATTTTTAAATGTGATAATGGAATTCGCACCGTATCCATCAAAATATTCAATCGCAAGTTTTTAATCATTAATTCTGTAATAGGATTTTCCCCTTCCGATTTTATTTCTTAATATTTGAACTTTTTAATTCGCAATAAATGGTTTCAATTGAATTCACGATTTTCAATAATATTAGAAAAAAAGTGAAATATAAGGTGGTTATAATTAAAGTTCTACGTTGAAATGGCCATAAATTGAAAACTACCGGACCAAATGTCATTAAATTTAGTAATAGTTTAAAGAAAGTCATAGGAATTTCTTTTCTGCCAAAAAAAAAAAGTTCAAAAATTTACCACCGGGGGTGAAATGGCGCTGTATACAATATTGTTAAGTGAAATAGGACATGAAGACGTCAGCTTAAAATGTGTTTAATCGTTTCTGAAACGTGTTACAAAACATGTTCAATGAGGCTTCTGCCATTTCCTGAAAGCAAGTTAAATCGCATTACTGCATTCTCAACAGGAGCTCTTAGCCTATCATGAGGAATGTTGTGCACGTGATGGCGTATCGCATCTTTCAGTTCCGCGATATTGTTTAGATTATCATCATAAACAGCGCTTTTGAGATAATACACATTGAGCATGCTTTGTAACACGTTTCAGAAATTATTAAACACATTTTAAGCTGATGTCTTCACGTTTCATTTTGTTTTTAACAGTATTAATACAGAGCCATTTCACTTCTGTCGGTGAATTTTTGAACTTTTTTTTTTCATTTTGGCTGAAAAGAAAGCCCAGTGACTTCCTTTAAACTATTAACAAGTTTGATACCATGTCGATTATCACATTTAAAAATATTGCTACAAATAGTGTAACAATATGAATTAAAATTATTTTTAAAATGAAGGGAAAAATGTACGGAAACTGTATTGATATTAAATTGGTAATTTTCTTGAGTCTTAAGATAATGCAATTTTTGTAAGATATGGGCATCAATTTCCGTATGCAAGTCATACGATTACTCATTAGATGATTAAGTCTTTTTTTGTGCTCGATTAAAATTTATGTTTGAAGCCCATATCTTGATTTCTTTTATATTTTCTTACCTCTGGTTGAATCTACATTTTGGATACACGCCAAACCATTTCAAAAAATTACTTTGAGAGGATATTTTTCATGTCTATTAATTAGAATTCAATGCAGCAGTGAAAAATTTCTTTGAAATTGTCTGAAATTCGAACGATGGTTTATTTACGTTTGCTGTTGTGATTCGGAAATAAGTAATAAGAGCAATTTTTGTGCCATATGCGTTAACATTATATAAACAATAATTTCCTTGCTGAAATAAACCATTTCTATTCTAAAAAAAATCTGGTTTTCTTTATTTCCCAGATTGTCATAGTAATACAACTGCCGGTGGGTACAACAACTGCGGATTGAGATGCGACAACATGAACAATCCTCCGCTATTTTGTCCTCTGATCTTATTGGAGGGATGTTCCTGTTAAGCGGGATACATTCCTGTTGATAAAAGCTACGATCCTTTGAAGTGTGTAAAAAGAGAAGATTGTCCAAAATAATAATAATAAAAAAATAATGTAAAATTCCGTTGGATGTTCTATAATTTCAACATTTAGAAAGGATATTGCTATTTCTCCAACACGTCACATATATATTGTTACGAAATTTTTTTTACCGGGGTTCATTTGGATAGTGGAAGTTATATGGTGTGGAGAACGCTCAATAATCAGGCGGCAATGGAAAAAGAAACAACGACGTTTATTTACACGAAGACACACATGACAGCACAAAAGCGACAACTATATACAGCACAGAAGACGATTGTCTTCTCCCGAGACGTGTAGCATACAACAGCACACACAGCGGCGTATAACCAGAATCTACTGCAGACAGTAGCGCACAGCTCAGTTCAGCACTAGCTTGACTCCGTCGCTTCCGACTACTCTGTCTTCTACTTCTCCGACTCTGACTCGGATTACTCACTTCGCTCCGTCGATTCCGCTTACTCTTATTCGACCACTCCGTCCACTCTGACTACTGGCTTGACTTCTCTGGCAGCTGCAGCCCCTTTTATAGGTCTCAGGAGGCGGGGCTAGAAGCCTCTCAACCAATCAGGAACGTTCGAGGCGTATCTCGGTTCCTACTGGACGGATCGGAAAAATTCTCGAAGTTTCGGGTATAATCTATTTTGGCGCCAAAGTCGCCAAATTCGTCGCCAAGCTCTGGGACCTTCGACGCGCCACCTGGACGCCGTCTAGTACCGATGACTTTAAAACTTTCTTTCCGACGATGGAACAAACTATGCTGGGAAGCCGAATTGCAGGTTTGTAACAATATTTATCAGAGCTCTAAGTCCGCGGTGTTTTTAAATGTAAATAGAAAAGTATGGAACTTTTTTTAAAAAAAGAGCTCTATTGAAATGTCTACGAATAGAAAAGAGAAATAATTAGAATAAAAAAAATTAAAATACATTTCAAAAAGATAGAATTGTTTTTACAAGAAAATAGAAATAATTTGAAAAACAATTTAAAAGAATAAAATTGTTTCTGCAGCAGAAAATTAAAATAATTTGAATAAAACGATTTGAAGTACAATTTAAAAAGATGACATTTTATAACATATAGTTTCAATAATATACGATTTCTTGAAAATAAATCATAAAAACTGTTATTAAATTAAAATGTCGTATTTTTGTTTTCTTTTGATCACATTCATGTACAGTAAAAAGCGAAAATAAAACTGTCAGTTGAGAATTTATCAATAAAGTATGAATATTCAGCCAAATATAGCAAAAGAAAGAAAAGAAATGCAAACTATATATACAAATACAAAAATTATATGCATTGTTTTAATATATTTTCTGAAATAAAGGGATATGTAGAAATGAAATGTAAAATAAAAATTAAAAATCTTTTTTTTTTCTTCGCATTTCAATATTTGTCTAGTTTTTCTTCAAAATTAGATTTGGCATTTTCAAGCTCTTCCAAATGTGATTTCATATATTACGAGTTGTAACAGTTAAATTATAAAGAAAAGTATTTTTTACTATATTCTATATATTTATTTAAATAAAATGTACAGTAATGTCACTAACATCTAAATTTGTATAAAACACAAAAATTTTGTTTTTTTTAAATTTAAAAACTATTTATTCAGTTGATATATAAATTGCATTTTAGTTTTTAGTATAAGAATATTAATGCAAAGAAATTATTTTTATTTATACATTATAAAATATAAATTAATATAAAGATTCAATTCATATTTATTTATTTAATAGATTAAATAAAGAATTATTTGATGTAAATATATTTATCTAAAAACTTAATAGCATTTATTTACGGCAAATTCAAAAATAATTTTGATTTAATTAAGGTTTTTTAAAATGTCACATTCTAACGATAAAACACTTAAACAATGAATCTACTATTGTCCTAAAAATGATCTTAAATCATTCTTTATCCTTTTATGATGATGAAACTCTTGTTTTTCTCTAGTTACAAGCTCTGTACATAATTTTATCATGTGAGAGATAAGAGATATCCAAAAACTAAATTATACCAAGAAAGTAAAAAAAAAAAAAAAAAAAAAAAAAAGAAGGAATTGATTCCTTGGAAAACACTTTTGTCGAATAATAAAGAAAAACTGATTGGATTATTTTTCAAAAAAGTAGTCACCATTGTTGAAGTATTTATCATAATGGGGCACGATCCTTTGTATACCCTAAACAATTTCGTAATGGTGAATCTTTTGGTCTTCCTAAGGTATCTCAATAGATTATAAAGGTACTTTTTTCTTGAAAAATTGGAATTTTATTTTATGATCTAAAAATAAAGCTTTGTAAATTTGAAAACAGCCTTTATTTTCAACTAAATAAGATAGAACAATATATACAGCATTTTCAGTAACACTCAACAGATAAAAACTGAAACCGGAAATATTAATATTTATAAACGAATTTGATTGACTTTTTTTATTTTTACAGCAAAAATCTCCAAAATTACCATTGGAAATGTTTATATTAACTCTCTAACTTTTCAATGGCATTTTGCTTATTTTAGGCAAGTCTGTTAAAAAGTTTTGTAAACAACCTTTATTTCTAGTGTAATTAAATATATTAAACTGCAAGTATACTTTTAAATATATTTTCTGAAGAATAAATATTTCACTATGATATGTCTGGAAAACGTGATAACTAAAAAACAATTCAATAACATTTAATGAAATTTGTCAACCCTATTATGAAAACCTTTAAGAGTGTAATAGAAAATAACTTGATAGTTTGAAAATGTATATCTCATATTAAAAGGCCGCGGTGGCCTGGTGGTAAGGTCTCGGCTTCGGAACCGGAGGGTTACAGGTTCGGGACCCGATTCCACCGAAGAACTGTCGTGGAAGGGGGTCTGTTGCACGTTAAATCCGTCCTGACCAAACGTCCTCCCGCTGGTGTGGCGTAGTGGGGAGAGGGGGGTACCTGCTCAGGTGTCGTCCTCGTCATCTGACCACGCTTCAAAATTACGAGGTCAGTGCCAAAATAGCCCAAGTGTTGCTTCAAACGGGACGTTAATACAACTAAACCAAACCAAACCAAATCTCATATTAAAAATGTATATCGCATATGCGCTATTAATACTATTTCTAGCTATTTACTAGCTATTAAATAGATTGAGTTAGAAACGTTTTGCGATCACCTTTAGAGTAACGTATAGAGAAACGTTTACAAAATTTTATTAGTAACAATTTCAAATGCTTTTGAAAACTTTATTTATTAAAGTAATTTTTATTTTGTTGTCGATTTAATTCTAAATAGCTTGAGCAATACATCGCTACGAAAAAATGTCCGTAAAATACCGCTGCCTCATTTTCGACACCATATTGTTATTGGATTGAAAGAGATCGCTGTAGTGGGTGTATGGTGAAGCAGTCAATAGGCTCAATAACAAAGAACGACTTTTATTTAATATGAAGCCACGAACACAAAGACAGCAAACACAACCGAGATATACACAAGTACAGCACTAATTACAAAACAACAGCACACTAGTAATTAAATGGCAGTAAAAAAACCACGACAGCACGAAAAACGGCCAGACAGAACATAGACGAAAGGGAGACTTCACATAACTATTCACAATGGTCGGCGCAAGATTCAGAGCACGGCTCATTTCTCTAATCGTTTGAGCTCAACTCAACGCTTGCGCTTCGGTGGATTGATCCAACTGAGCAGACAAGGATAGACTATATGATTAACTCTAGCTCGGTCTGACATCCTTTTATAGTTTCCGGAGCAAGGCACAGAAGGTTCTGGAATGATCGGTGCAACTCGGAGACTCTAGAATCTTCCATTTTGTAAAGTCGCCAAGCCCAGGTGTCATTGATCCGCTGTTTTGATACATTTTTAAGCTTACAATTTAATAAATTCGAACTATTGCCGGTGTATGCCGACAAGTACATAAATTCTGACGAAAAGTGAAACGAGAAGTTATTAAATACAGCCAGATAGGCGAAGATAACAATTTAAATTGTTGCAATGTTAATCACACTATTTTATGTAATTTTATTATTAGCAATATTTTATATTTTTAAATTAGAATGTGCGGTTCGTTTTAGGTTCAATAGCTTATTTACATACGTTGTTATTTAAATTTTTCCCAATTTTGATATTGTCATAATATGTTCTTATAAAAAAAGTGCGATTTTAAAAGTTGCAATTTCTTCTTAAAATAACAACAAATATTTTTATTCATCGTTCGAGATTAGTGCATGGCGAATGCCAGCATATGCCATTGTATGTGAGAAATGATGATATTTGCCAAATACTTCGAATAAAACCAAAAGAATGCTGAAAATCATCGAAGAATATCGACATATGCCGGATACCAGTCTTCACATATCCGGCATACATATTGTTACGGAAATTCTGGGGTTCTTTTGATTTGTTGGGCGATGAAGAAGCACTCCTTTAGTAAAGAACGACAACTTTTATTAAACACAAAGACACGAATACACAGACAACAAATATACAGCCGATACGAACACAGGCAACGCACAGCAGCACACTATAACAAACAGTAGCTCACAAGTAGTAATCGGTCGTAATAACAACCACACCACACAAAGCGGCCAGACAGAATTCAGCAGGAGGAGGGAATCTACGTAGCTTCAACCTACGGTCTCTTCAAACGTCTGCAATTCTTCACTGTCTCCTCTCTTTAGCAGTATCCAACTGCCGACTCACTATTACACGACTGACTGCTCCACACACGACTCGATACTGCTTCTACAAGAAACACCAGGACAGGGCAAACAGCTCAATTTAGCAAACGTTTAAATTCTACACAACGCTTGTGCTTCGCTGGACTGATACAACTATTACGCCGTCTGTTTCCACGACTCTGTACACGACTCAATACACGACTGTCTTCGGCTTGAGACTGCCGGACTTTTATAGCTCCTGGAGCAGGGCAGAGAAGGTTCTGAAACAATCAGGCATATCTCGGTTCTTATTGGATCTATCATCAAAATTCTGGAAGATTGCTGTAATATATATTTTGTCAAAAAAGGTGCCAAATGGTCGCCAAATTTGTCGCCAAGCCTTCAGATCACTGATATGGCATCCAATCAGTATCCTGCAGAGCTTACCGTAAAACATTCTTTTCAGTGATTGAACTAATCGTGCTGGGAAGCAACAGTACGGATTTGTAACAATACAAACATATACATTATTTCAATTATTGAATTTTATTGATATGATATTTAACCTTTATCATCATTAAATTTACTACGATATATTAGAGCTGGAAATAGGGAGTCATTAATACGACTGTTGATATGTTACCATTCTTATAACTGATTGATAGTCATCGTTACTGCAACATAAATCAACGCTCAATGTTTCATTTTTGCGAAATTTATTAATATTGGCCCACATTTTATTTAGTTAAAATTTTTTTTGGTAGTCTTATTGGTTGATTTGGGATTCTATTTTTATTCCAATGAATTAAATTTATATTCTAGAAACTTTCTCCAAATTGTACCCGGACTTCTAAAGATCTCATTAAGAATCCCCCTCCCCCTTCCCTTACCTATTTATCATCAGTTCTTATTACTTTAAAAAAGGATCCTGTACTATAATAAGAAATCTTTGACTAATTCTATAGAGTGGAAAAAAAATGAAGTCAGCCGTTCTTGTAACGTAGATTCCTTATATATCTATAATACTACCTATTGAAATTTGTCCCAAAGTACCAAGAAAATGTTCGGCAGATTTTCATTCATCATGTTACCTAGAGTCTTATGCTCTTCAATTTGATTTGAACTGGTAAAGATACGCTGCAAGAAAGGTGAAAATCTTGGATTATTATCCGTGGATTGTCCAGTTCAAAAGAAGTAGAAATGACGGGGAGAAATTTCCCTTTCTTAGCAGCTTTCTTACAATTTATGTTATAAAATAATTTAATGAAGCGAAATAGCCTCATATCATACTGCTTAATTTTTGCATTGAAAATTTTGTGATAGCTACAACAGCTTAAAACTAAAAAGTAATTTTCGACCATACATTTCAAATTCCTATTGATTTTTGTATGCTTTGGAATTCTTATTGGGATGCTTTCATAAGTTATTGGCAAACCCAACAAGGAATGTTTTTAAACATCTTAGACATTCTAAATCGTTTCTAATTAAAGATATTAATCTGAAAAATGACACTGAATATTATATTTGCATTATATTTTGGAATATTTATCACTATACATAAATATACTTTTCATAGGTGGTCATACAATTTGAAGTATGAATTTATTACGCTACATTAGTGTCCCCTTTTCAAATTATGCGAGTACGTTTTGGTCTGAAATGGTTTTTTAACCCATTCTTAGATATCAAAATGGAGCCTGAAATGGTAGATTTGTGGGAAGTGGGGTTAAGTAGTGGATCACAACTGCTGAAGAATAACTACTTCAAATGTCATCAAAACAGTTTATTTCAACTTGAAATAAACATAAGGCAATAAGAATAACAGCATAACAACTCTCAATTCATTCTTCTGTACTTAGAAACTAACACATTGCTTATGCACAGAAGTGAAAGACACTTGCGATTGATTATGATGTTATAGACAATAGTTGGCCATGGCAACATAGCCATAAAGATTGCATAATTAAATCGAAAATAACTCAATATAACAATTCAGAGTTCACTTTCAGAAAATGAAAGCAAACAATGCATCTGACAAAATTAGAGTTGAAACATATAAGCGATTTTAAGATTAAAAGAACAACTTATAAAAGACAATAAGAATCTAGTTTAAAAATTTTACTCTTATTTACCAAATTTCAAAGAAAGATTATATTTTGCAAAGTAAACTAATTAGGTTTCTCTTAATTACATTAGAATTTTATTCGTTGGGAAAGTTTAATGTTTCCATGCAAACAAATTCAAGTTAATTAGATCAATTGAAAACTTTTGCGACTGCAATTATATAAATGTTATTTCAGAAATCTTCTGAAATCTACTTCAAAGATATTTGAAGTAGAAAATGATTGAATCCTGGCAAAGCTGAAATAGAACAGACAGCGATTATTACAAGTTTTACAAATCATAAAAGTAAATGGAGTATATGTTTAATTAAGATTTTTATCTTGCTCTCTTAGACCTTTTCCATTCAAAGTTCAGAGTTTTGAAACAGCTGAAATACCTTTTTGCGATCATATGATTTTTATGCTGCGTCAGTGGAAAATAGGTTCGGTCATATTTATACGGAAAAGACAGTGACAATCTGCTTCTAAATTGTGACTTCTGTCTAGAAAGCAATATGAAGTTCCTTTTTCCATTTTGCCTTGTCATTTTGTTCGGCGCTGTCTGCTCTTTCCAGTTCACTAAACCTGGTAAGTTGGTAGATGCTATACATTAATCAAGTGCAATAAATAAATTTTTTCAATGAATGTTGGAGGCGGCATAGATAAGCAATGATGTTGATGATTTGTGAAAAAAAAAACCCATCCTATTTTATGTATTAGATTCCTAATTACTTTTTTTCTTTTATGCGAAGTTACAAATAAAAAGTACTACAATCGTCAAAAAAAATGTGCTGGAGATTTTGTCAAATTTCCACATTTTTCACATACCACTGACTAGGGCCGAGTCGATTTTTGATGTATGAAAAAAATATCGATTTTCCCAGATCAGGTTTTAAAAAATATCGATTTATCGATATCATGAACATGAATCATGGTTTACAATGAATCGCGATTCAATAAATATATCGATATTCGCAATTAATTTGCGTTTTAGATTTCGTTTTGGTTTCCGGTGAGTGTTTAGTTTTGTTACTCTTACTGTTTTTTACTTTCATACTTAATTTTTGTTAAAGTTTCTATAGTCTTGCTTCTTGAGTAGCAAGTGCTCAGAAACTGCTTTTAGAATTTTTATAAGAGTATTATTTCAATAATTCTTTTTAAAAAACTTTAATGCATTTTTAAAAGTATTTTTAAATATATTTGACGACCTAATATATCGATGTTTTAGTTAGTGTGCTTATACACACTCTCATTGCGACAATATTATATATGCTTTATGCTTAAACATTATCGTTAATATAATTAAAATTAAACTTATATTTCACATTTCTAAATTTCGAACTTTTCATATATCTTGGTTTGGTTTGATGGAATGTATTTGCGCAAGATCCATTTTTGATTAAACTGCCCCGAACATATGGTGAGAGTTAATCTTATTTGAAAGTTTGTTTCTAAATTGCGCCACTTTTCAGGACTTGTCAACCTGTAAAATCTGCTAAAAGTAGTACAATGGTAAAACAAAATCTAAAAGTTATGCAAGAATCATATCGAAAAGTAAAAGCCAATACTTTTTAAAAAGGTAAAAAGATGGGGATGGGGAACTTTATCAAGAATGCCCTTTAATTTGATGAGGAGAGAATGGAAGCATCGATTGCGTTGATAATTAAATTGTGGACATTCTATTAATGTGGAGAACACTGTCATACTTCATAGGACACTGACATACTGTACATTGAAATGCGGGTTCCTCCAACAACAAATGTTTATGTGTGATCCGTGTATGTCTAATTCTTAATCTGGTAAGATTTGTGTCAAGTTTTGTATTAGACAAACAAGGCCAACAGTAATTAAATGTTTTATTATTTTATATTTATTTGCCTTTTTAAGATTCCATTGGGTTTGTGATTTGAAATGCAGCCTGGATTTAATATCGTTTAATGGAATAGGATAATTTAATATACTGGTAGCAGATTTTACTAGACATCTTGGATTATCACTATAAAAACAATTCCACAATATCGAATGAATTAAATTTTTTTAACTATTCTGACTGATTGTTTTCTGTACTTTAATGAATTTTCAAAAATAATTTTAAGTATATATTACAGAAACAATCATCATTATTTTAATTATTGTATTTGTATTCACAGGCATTGCGGCGATATTAAATACATCGGGTTTTTTTTTACTATCGCTGCTATAATTAAATGTAAAGTTTTAAAAATAACAATAACAACAACAAAAAAAAAACACTGGCGAACCAAGATTAAAATATTATTATGCTGTGATATTTCGATTCAAGATATGCGACTCTCCTTTGTATTTATCTGGAATTGTAATAACTCGAGAAATTTTATTTGTGTTCTATTGTGTTTTAAAACAGTTGAAACTTCTATGTTAAATTATTTAAATGTCAATTTAGGAGCTAAAGTTTTTTTTTGTATATTTTTTCAGCAGGAAGATATATCTATTTAAAGAGAAAAATTGGTGTAATCACGCATCCTCCTATAGCACGGATAAAATTAGCAATTTAAAAAATATTATTTAGAAATATTTAGAAAGGTTTATTCATGTGATATTAACATTGTTTTTTTTTCTTTCTATAAGTGACTTAATGATTTATGCACATTTTCTATTAAGATAATCTACAAGAAAATGCTAAATCATATACAACGAATTTAATTTTTAGATTGCATAGCTATTGTATTTGTTTTACGTATATGCTATTTTTATTGTCACTCAGTTCTGTTTAATTTAACTTTTTTCATGTTTATAAAGATCAGAGTTTATAATCGAGTATTTTATTCGCGACCTACGGAGCTCCAGTTATAACGTTTAATAAACTTTGCATGCATTAATTCATTATTTTATTATTATTGTAATTAAATTTTAGTTAAAAGGTTTATTTGAATTAAATGTTGATTTCATATAAGAACTGAAATTAAGAAAAAAAACCCCTACAGTTTCATAATATTTCCAATTATGAATTATAATATATATTAGATTAAAATTTATGAAACAATTTTTATATATTCAAAATATATTTTATTTTTTGAAATACGCATTTAAACATATTTGAACTGTTAGGAAATATTGAACACATTTACAAACATAAAAGACAATTGAAAAAATTACAATTTTGTAATCAGATAATATCGTTTGTATCTGGCAATAAGTATTAAATAGCAAGCGATAGTAAACATATATTTTGATTAGATTAAATTAGAATTAATGAACAATAAAGAAATTATAGGAAATAAAATAATCTTTTATTTTTTTTTAACGAAATGATCAATTTTAAAAAAAGCAGTTGTGTATGGCTAAGATAATTTAGCAAATGAACAATTAACTATTTCTCTTATGATTATTATATCAATAATCCAAACTTGCCAGGAAATTCAGTATTGTTCTAAAAAAATCTGAGATTAGGCTTACTGGACATACTGAAAAATGATATTATTTTAGAGTATTTTAAATTAGTCTATGAGATGTGTGAATAAATAAACAAGATTAATTCATTTATTAGTTTATAAAATCTCATATTATATCTTTCAAAACAAAAGCTCATTGCAGTGTTGATACTTGAAAACTCAAATAGCATTTACGCTTGAAATGGCCGATTATCAACGTTTTGATGTTTACAGAACCCTTAAATAAGTTCTTTGCTGTTGGCGTTTTCCTAAAATGATGACAACTGTACAAATCAAGAGAATCTAAACAATAACTCACTTTTTGAAATAAAATCTTTTCTGTTCTAATAAATAAACGAATCTCGCTTCCTTTTGTTTCAGACTGCCAAGGAAATACAACTGCCGGCGGGTACAACAGCTGCAGACTGAGATGCGACAACTTGAACAATCCACCGCGATTCTGTCCTCTGTTCTTATTGCAGGGATGCACCTGTAAAGCGGGATACATTCCTGTTGATAGAAGCTACAACCCTTTGAAGTGTGTAAAAAGAGAAGATTGTCCAAAATAAAAAAATAAAAAATCTTGTAAATTTTGTTGGATGTCCTATTCTTTCTTGCATCTATAAATTATTCTACTATTTTTTTTTTTACCACGTTACATACCCATTTCTAGAACTCTGATCAGTGGAAATAGAGTGGTCAGAGGAAATCTTGTGAGGAAATAGAAAAGAGAGGAGTTCCCCCCTTTTTAAAAAAGAATCTACTTTTAAAGATTTATGAGTAGAAAACAAATAATTTGAATAAAAAGATTTTAAATACAATATGAAAGGTCGCAGTTGTTTCTATGATAATAAATACAAATAATTCGAATAAAATAATTTTAAAAGGATGTCATTGTTTTCACCATTTACGAATTCTAGATAATGAGTCATCAAAATTTTTATTATATTAAAATTTCACATCATTGCTCCCTAATACACACAAAAAAAACCCTACACATATCGATTTAATTTATTTTCTAGAATAACAAGATATGTAAAAATAATAAAACAACAGATTTTGACTGTGAAGAATTAAAAAAATTCCTTTCACATTTCAATACTCGCTTAGTTTTTTTCGAAATCGGATATGACATATCAGTTTCTGCCAAATGTGATAACATAAATGACAAATTTTTATGGTTAAATTATAATAAAAAGTATTTTTCTAGTTTATTCTATTTATTTATTTTACACAAGGATAAAGTAATGAAACGAATATTTAAGTTTCTATAATGAAATATAAACATTTTGTACTAAAACTATTGTTCAATCAATATTTGTACCAAAATATTATATCAATTGATATACAAATTAGATTTTTATTAATAGTATAATAATATTGTTCATGTATAAAAATTATTTATATAATAAAATATGAATTAATATAAAAATTCAATTCATGACTATATAATATGACTATATTTGACTGTTCAAATAAAAAAATATACATTTATAATTGATCTTTCAAATACATAATCTCATATAAATATACTTATCTAAAAATTGTACATCGTTTATTTACAACAAATTAAGTAATAATTTCATTAATATTTTCTAAGATATCAAATCCTATCCTTAGAACACTTAAACCATTCAACTTCTATTATCCTAAAGACAATCTTATCCTTTTTAATTGTGAAATCCTTATCGAAGTCTAGTTATAAGATTTATACATATTTTTACTTTTAAAATGCAAGAGATATCCAAAAATTAAGTTCCACCAAGGAATTAAAAAAAGGAATTGATTAATAGAAAAGCTTTTTTGTTATATTATGAAGTATAATCACAGAGTTGAAGGCTTAGATTAGTTTTTAAAATGTAACCACCACTGTTGAGGCTGTTATTTTAATGCAGCACAAGATCTTGTACGTGCTATGCCTACCTATACCACCTATGATGATGAAGTGAATGAAACTTGAGGAAAATGCATTGACTATGTCGTAATGGCGAATCTTCAGATTTCCTTAAATTATTGAACAAGGTCGTAAAGATTGTTTTTCCAGAAAAATTTGAATTTTATTTCATGGTCTAAACATAAGTTTTGTAGATACGAAAACAGTTTTTATTTTTAATCTCTGCAAGATAAAACTATAGATACAGAATTTTCAATAACACAAAACAGATAAAAATGAAACCGAAAATAATGATATTTAAAAAAAGAAAGTAAATATTAAAAAAAAAATTACGTTAAAATTCTCCAAAATTAATATTTGGAATGTTTATACTAGCATTATATCTATCCAGGAACAATTAGTTTATTTCAGGCATTCTGTTCAAAACGGAAAATATTTCTAGTGTATTTAAATGAACTGAAGTGCAAATACATTTTTTTAAGTATTTTCTGAAGAATAAATATTTTATTATGAATATACATTAAAAACATTTCAGCTCAAAAAAATTATGATGATAAAATTTAGCATGCCTATTTCAAAAAAAAAATTATTGAGGGTATAATAAGTGGAAATTTAATATTGTTTCCTTTAAATATGTTTTATGATCACCTTCAGTTCAAACCATAGAGAACCCATTACAAAAATTTAATAACCACTGCTTAAAATGTTTATAAAATAATTTTTATCTTCTAGTGTATTACATTACAATTAAGTTTAGAATCATGTATGTGAAATACAAATTAAATATTTCCTTTAATTTTTATTTATGCTGTTTGTTTAACACTGAAAAGTTTGCAAAAAGTTCCGTAACTAAGCATTTTTTTCAAAAGCTAATTTTAATATATTTACATATTTATATTGTTTTAATTCTGCTCTTTTAAGGCTCTTTCAGTTATTTAGCACAGTAACGATTTTTTATTATATCATTTAAAAAAAATTCGTCTCCGAACCAAGTCAGATACCTCAATCTATGCTTCAATTTCTGTACACAAATCATCAGCCATCATGGCCGCCCACTGCGTTATTCACAGTGAAAAATTATTGAATCTTCGCACCCACCTTTTTACCATCGAATAACTCAGCCCTTTTTGTCTGTAAATTTCACAAATTTCAACTGTGAATGTCATTTGGTTTAGTGTTCTTAGTAATAAGAAAGCAAGGAATGTAACGTGTATGTCGTTTATAGTACATTTAAAAAAACACTTTAAATGCTCAATATGCAACCCAAGCAGTACTCAATGATTTAAAAATTATTTCTATTGTTTGCCAGTGAATCAGCAAAGGGGAGGCGAATGCGTGAAATTATAAGCGTAGCACTTTCGTGTCAAAAATTGAAACCTTCAAAAAAGAAGGAATCTTTAATCGTCATAACGTTCATGTGTGGTTTGTGGGCAACTTTCACAAGACTCGAAATCATGCATAGCAGAGGACAAGGAAATGGTGTTGGTTTGAGTTAGTTGAAATAAAATAGAAAGAACTATCCTGTAAATCGGGCACAGCTGTGCATCTGAAAAGCTTTGACCTTCTGACCTTTGAGTATACGGAACCAAAAAGATAATCGATTTCCATTGGAAATGCCTTTTTCTCTCAATTAATATAATCCCTGATCTTTTCTGCTGGTGGATTTAGTTTTTATCATCGTTTCTGCACTATGGGAATTCAAATTCCTATCCCTCCCCAAGGGTTAAACCATGACATTATAGATGTCTGCATTTTTCGATACAGGATTCTAAATGCGGTGATTTCACTCTTTAGTGACTGTATTTATTGTTTTCTTTTGGAAATTCTGTAATCAATTCAGTGATTTAATGGCTGAGCTAATTATTGTTTTTTAGCCATTCACAAGCTGAGATTTAATATTTGATTGGCATGCGTTTAGTTATTAATCATTTTTTTTATTCTTTTGCACTTCGAAAAGTAATTAGATGCATAATTATTCTGTCCTATAATACTGTCACGTAGATACTTTACTATAGGACTTAATGACACACGCAAGAGGTGGAGCTAAACCAATTTATTAACAGAACTCAGAACTGAGAGAATACAGTAACTGACAAATCTTCTGCTTTTATATAAGCAGAGAAAGTTCCAGAATACTCTTCTGGAGACAGTAAGAAAAATCCAGAACACTTGTCTGGTAAACTAAAGAAATGTCCAATATCTTCTGGAACATGAAATAAAGGAAAACATAAAATCAAGGAATTAAGTATTGACATATACGATTAATCTCAGTGTCTCTAGCGGGATTCGAACCCACGTCTCTTGATCGCAAGACAAGTGCCATGACCATTCGGCCATGGAGATTCGACAATCTTTCTTCAATGCGGCAATATAACGACTTTCTCATTGCTAAAAATAAATATAAATAACTTTTTAAATTTGAATGTCCCCTAAATATTAATCTACATACTCTTACCACTTTTTGGCAATCAAAATTAAAGAATAAAGAAATAAAATGACAAAATGGTGCACCGTCATGAACGCTGTCTGAAAGTATCCATAAAGGGTTAAATGTGATGGTTTGGAGTTTTAAGGCAGATATTTTAACACACGAAGGTGAGAGGGAGAAACTTAGGAAACTGACTCTCATGATGATCGTGACAGAGTTTAGCCCTCCCCCCGTCTGATAATTTTAGCCATCTAACTTATTGTGCCAAGAGATATTGGTGACAGAGGATGCTATAGCGAAAATGTTAATGCTGGTGTGTTATTTCTTACCCTTCACAACATTTGAAAATTGCTTACATTGCTTACATTACACCTTCGATTCATATGATCTCAGGCCATTAAATGAAGGCGCATTCCTGTTTGATTTCCTGAGCCTACATTTCGACAATGATTGTTTTTATGACAGTTTGCCATAAAAATTTCCTTCGCTGGGTCTGAATTGTATTCATGAAATGTAATACGAAATGTATTTTACTCGACTCAGAAATGGAGTTATATGCTTATTTAAGCATAAGAAGTAATGTTTAAAACGACCCATACATTGAAACATAAATAATCATTAAGTTAATCAGAAATTGGAAACAAAATCCCCAATTAAGACTTATTTAAGTTCAATTGCGCAAAAAGTCTACTATTAAATGTTTTATTTATGCCATGAAATGATAGTTACTCTTTATTGTTAATATTGTATTATAATTTGAAATTTGAAATATTATATTTAAACAATCGTGAACATCAAATTATGCATAAATGGTTTAATTAAAATAAAATATTGCTACTATTCCTGTCAGAGGTGGTCACCAGAGGTATGTTGTCTGCATAATACTAATTTAATAAATTCAAATACAGTAATAAGGAAATAAGCTTGAACAATCGAATTTTTTGTCAATCAGTACTTTGATATAATATGTATTAGGTAATTAATTTCCTTATACTTATTAATTCAAAATAGCTTATATAATATTGATAATGCCTTAAATAAGTATATTATCTTGACACAGACAATTATATTTTTGATCGTCTTCTATACATAAAGATTTTTTACTCGCATTTCATGACATTTTCTACTGGCACGTGCGATTTTAGAATTCAAGCTGTTTCACCTGAAAGAAGCGTTAAACCGTTTTCTTAGGAGTAAAATGTAGTCATATAAATATGCTTTTACCAGACACATCAGGTCTTATCTGTATTTGTAGGTACATTTAAAGCAATGTCTGTACATTGTACATTAAATATCAATAAGCAAGTTTATGGAGTCGAACGGTATAGTTACTCTATTTAAGCATGATCTATAGAAATGATTAGCGAAATTTTATGGTAGAATTTCAGATATAAATGGTTAATACTCTGCAGTAATAACTGGTTTACTCTGAGAAAATATACTGAAAAGTAATTTCTAATAGTCAGTAGTTAAAGAATTTTGCTGACACCATTATTATGAAAACTTTAATTATTTTCCTTGTTACAGCTCTTATTAGCTCAACATTAGCCCATGGTATGTATTTAATTTTAATTAATCATTGACTTATATGATTAAAAGGAATATATTATCTTTTATTAGTTTTCAGCACACTTATACATCTCTGGGCCTTGGATAATAGATTTAAAAGATATTTCAGAGAAATCACACTATTCAGAAAATTTTAGTATATGCTTTTTAATATTGAATGCTGTAATAGATTTTAATTAGTGTGACATTTGACAATTGCACCCGGTTATGTTAATCCAGCATACAGCCCATTCAGCTAATAGGACTTGCAACTCATGTATATATAATTCCAATTTATCCTCCTTTCTAAAATAATTATTTCTTAATTATCTGAACTCGGGTTTTATTTCAATTTATGCGTAGCCTTGGTTCTTATATTCTTACCCTGAATCTTACATGTATTGAACCCAAAAAGATCTTTCAGCGAATTCTTTTCAGAAATAGTATAAGCTCAAAATATTTTTACAAGAATTCTTTTCCATACTTTATACTTTCCTGTTCGTACTATCCCAAGCCTGGTCATGGCTCTAACAAAGATGTTTTCAAACCCATCTTAAACAATAAAGTCTTTTCTTAATGATGATGACGATGAAGAAGGCACTTCATATATTTTTCATGATGAAGAGGAACTACTTCATATATTTTTTCGCAGTTCACAGAGCTATTTTAAAGTAAGGAGTAGAATTTAAAATATTTTTTCCTAGTGAATAATAACAGTCAGAAACACATGATACATCCCTTAGTAGAGGAAAATTTTAAATTTTATTTTATGCATCTCGTTAAAAGCGACACTATTATTTGTTTATAATTTTTTTTGTTTGGACGGGAAGTTTTTTTTTGTTTGCTGCAGTAGGCAAAGAGTGAATCCATTAATGCAGTATGTAGAGGTGAATCCTTTCTGTAGTATGTAGAGTGTGAATTCATTGTTGTAATATACAGAAAGTGAATTCATTACTGTAGTATGCAAAGAATGAATCCATTGTTGCAGTATTTATAGAGTGAATC
>JAPMOR010105696.1:78599-98160 GCA_026543865.1 Argiope aurantia | reverse complement strand
GACGCAACCTTGGCTTAAATTCACTGACTTCTAGAGTCAGTGGGCTTTGTCTATGACAAGTGTCATTAGAAACAACAACAACGACATCAATTTTAGTTACATATTATTAATTTTTTATATATTTTTCTTCAATTTTGTCAATGGATTTACATATGTTTGCAGGTAAGAGGAAAACCTGTGACGAAGCGCCAGAGCAGGGAGAGTGTGAAGCCTTTTTTCCAAAATGGTATTACCATCCACAAACCGAGCATTGTTACATGTTCGTCTACGGGGGTTGCCGGGGCAATGGCAACAGGTACGACACAGAACAGGAGTGCTTGGATAATTGCAAGAAGGATTAGCAAGAAGTAGATAGGAGTGAACATTCCACGAACCACAGATAAAAATTTTATCAACCCGTACCCTGTTTTCAGATCAATTTCACAAAAAATAAAATACTTCTGTAAGTTCTTTATGGCAAATTTTTCATGTAACTGCTTTTACGATGCAATTAGAACCATTTAGCACTGCTTTTTGTAAAAATATTCTCAGATAAATGAAATGAATGTACTTTCATTAAAGAATTTCTAAATAAATGAATTTAATGCATTTTTGTAAGATTTATACAAATAATGATTTGATGCATTTTCTCAAAAGATTTCTTAAATAAATGGCTTAAGTGTATTTGTTTAAAAGAGTTTTTAAAGGAGTTAATGTAGTTTATAATTGTTTAAACAAGACAAATAATTTATATACGTAATTTGTTGTTTTTAATGTATAAACAATATTCTACTGCTTTCAAAAGCTTCTTTAGCAAATAATTAAATTATGCAAACTTTGTTGAGTGATAAATAAAATGATAAGAAATGTCGTTTTTAATGATATAAGCAATATTCTACTATTTTCTAGTGGTTCTTTAGCGAAAAAATTAAACTATGTAATCCTTTTTGAGTGATAATTAAAATGATAAGAATTATTTCATTCTTGTTAGAAATGTAAATATTAGATTAATAAGTAATCAAGAAAAATGATCCATTTAGTTCTTTTCTAATAATTCTTCAACAATAATCAGATTATGCATACTCTGTTGAATGACAATTAAAGTAATAAGAATTTTGCATTTTCAATCGGTTACAGGTACATATTTTAAATTAGTAAAATTTTAAAGACGTTTTATCTGAAGTAATTCAGAGTTTTGGGAAAAAGTTACAAAAGGCAAAATTCCCATTAAAATGCAGAAACAAATATATTTACATACTATTCGTAATTCAAATATTTCACGGTTGTGAGCATCTTAAAAAGTATCATATTGTACGAAATGAAAATCTATGAGGTCAAGTCAAAAATCAGTTGAATAAAGACACCAATTGTTTCAACAATGTTTCCTACATTTCCAATGCATTGAAGCAGAGTCACATGTTTGAACATTTTCTGGAAAAAGACAATTGGCGATGAACTTTTGATGAATTGCTTTTCCCATTGTTTTGTAAAATGGCTTCAACCTGATGCTTCTTTTAGGGGTGGTGCCTCTATGATAGAGTACATCATGTGTTGCGTGAGAATTTTCCTGCTTATCTCGGTCCCAATAGCATTTTCCAAACAGACGAAAAGGTGGATTGATTTCTGTTCCTCTTTGATGAGCAGTTGACATGCAGCTAACATTACTTTTCAGCAAAAGAAATAGAAATGAGAATATTACAAATAAATACAATTCGATCCATGATTGATCAGCAGCCAAATATTTTCTAAGAGCTAAATATCTCTTTGCATTCCCTTCTAATCAGCTAAATATCTTTTTTTCTAATCTAGTACAAAACAGATAATTATTTATTAGAGAATTGTTTTTATAAATTAATTTTCATTAAAATAGTAATGCATTGATATACATTAAATAATACTTTTTGCGGACCATCAAGAAGTATTAAAATCCATGTACCCTCTGTTTCTGACAAAATATCTCTTCATTCTTTAAGCTTTCTTCAGTATTTTATTTCAGATTATCTTGAGATCTTTAGAAAAATTCTGGTTTTTCAGACATTTTTGCTTCCAACTAAGAAATGAGACTGTGGAGGACTGTTGAAGAACCACCAGGTTCATGCACCACATACTGTTTGGTGGAAAGCTTGATCCAACACGGATCAAATGTTCGTCCTTTGGAGAGGCAAAGAAATTTGTAGAGGGTGCTTCATTTCCAGTGTCATCCTTATTATCTATCAAAAAGTCAAAATTGTTCCGAAATTGTCTTCGCGCTGCTTTGAAAGTTGATATTAAGCAACTAAAGTATTCATGAAAATGCTGCACCCAAAATCTTGCCATTTAGTGCCACAATTAATAAAGTTTAACATAATACAATCATGCAACTATAATACACCTGATTGCAAACTGATTAAAATTTCATTTTCCAACAGTATTGGCTATTCAATTTAAATTGATGTTGAGGAATTCATAGGAAAAAGGCACCTGTGTAATAACTGCATGCCATTAGTGAAATGTTAACCATTAGCCTGCCAGTGGTGAATTTAGGGTTAATCGCATATCTTTGGCAAACACAGTTTATAGATTAACATAACTCTTTATTCACGGATTCAAAAACTTCGGCGATTTTGCGTCAGGATGGGTATATTCGGTCAAAATAAGGATGAAAGGAAACATAAAAGGAAGAAATATTTACATTTAACATCCGAGTGAATTCGAATAATGTGCGGACATGAGAGGCATAAAAACTGCTGGTAACTTGTAATATTGTCAAAAAAATAGCTAATTCACAATAGAATACTTTAGGGAGCAAATTTTTGATTTTTATAAGAGCCCGAAACATTAAATTATGATGAATAAATGGATGATTTCTATTCTTAAAATTTAGTAATTTGGTTTTTACAAAATAATGATTTTTTTATATATTAAGCACTTTTATGTTTTGAATTTTTTGATAATATTTTGATATTAATAGCAGTAGATAAGTATTTTCACATTTAATGATATTATTTTATATATTTTTCGCATCACTTCTGAAAGATTTTCTTGCCACTTAAACAGCCATAGAAGCAATAAATAATCAATTTTGTGTTAAAATAAAACAATACGATAAGAAAAGACACGACATTCACGTGGAAAAAAAAAATGAAGGAAAATATATCTAATGTATCTAACGCAGCAAAAATCAAAGTTCAAGAATTCTGGAAATGCCCTGATCATTTAGCTTCTCACCCCTTATAGAGGAAGAATAGTCGGTAAGAGTAATCTCGGGATATTGAAAAACAGTATATTCAAAGATTCTTTGATGATTAATTGTTGTTACAATAAACATATTTTTGATAACTGTGGCTTTAACAGTATAAAAAAGTAAGTGAAACGTTATTGTTGGTAACTACTTTAAGAACAACAACAAAGGAATGAACCAAACCCCAAGATAGAAATATCGTAGCACAATAATGTTTTAGACTGTCTTTTTGTTTTTCCTGAAAGTTTATTTTTTATTAAAATAACGATAACATGCAATGCAAACGATTACACCAAAAAATATTTTAAATATTATCGTCATGAACTTAAATATTAATGCAATGAATAAAATAATGAAATGAAAATTGAAATAGGCTTAAATAGAGGCTTTTTTAAAAATTATTAAAATTAGAAAAGGTATAGAATTTATATAAAATTATAAAGCTAAATTTTCCCAATCAAAGAGCTAAATAAAAGCTTTTTTTATTTTAAAGTGATTTAAAAATCGTTGCGTATAGTAATTTACACCAAACCTCATGAAAAAGTTAAACATTTTGATTAATTTTTAATTACAAATTTAATTGAAACTTTGTTAAACAAAGACACTTTCTAACAAAGAAATAACTACATTTAGCTTTGCAACTCTAATAAAAAGTCGGCTTTGGTATCAGGATATCTTTGAAGGTGATGTGCAGGGTGATCAAGAAATAATAGGAGGCGTTCGGAGCCCTGTAGCCTGTTATGTACTGGACGAAATATAAAAAAAATTTGGCCACCATATACATTAAAGTATGCGGTTTTAATTTATCCAAAAAAAAATATACCTAAAAAGGCCTATGGGGGAAATTCTGGCTCTGCAAACACATAATATGTGGAAAAAGAATCCATAGCTGTCAATGGAAACAGTAAATAGCAACACACCAAATACCAATGAAAAACGTTTATTATAGCAACTTACATATTATATACACTTAAAAATTTGGCCTCAAGATGGGCACCAATTGATGTTCCAATAATGTATGCGGTACACGAGGTTTTCGACAGTGGCTCGCAGCATATCGGCATTTATTCGTCGGACACGCAACGTTATTTTATCTTTTAAAGTAGAAATGTCCTTGATATAAAACACCTTTCAAATGAACCAGAACCACCTCACAACCAGAAATTGACAAAATTCAGATCAGTGTCATCTGTTAATAGGTGTTATCTTATAAGGATAAAATTTCAGGATCTTAAGCAAATCTTCTGCATCGTCGAGAACGGGGAATCTGTTGTGATATTGAACGTGCATTGCTGATACCCTGCTATTAGCTATCATCTGATCCGTAACGGCAGTTGCAACTTCTTAAATTTGTTCCTGTTTCGTCCTTGTCCTGGTTGCACATGAAGAATTCCTGTTGTTTCAAACCATTCTTCGTAAGTTAGTTATGGTCATCGGTCCTCTACATAGAAGAGCAACACTGGCATTTTCATCCCGCTAATAAAACAGCTCGACTAATAAGGCGCGTTCAAATAGTGAAAGCGCAATCGATAAGCAAATTCTTGCAGAATGACATAAATTCCCGCAACTCTTCCTTTTATCTTCGATGTCATGTCACAAAATACCCATATAAGCAAATTGCATAATAAAGTTTTCGATCACTGCGCCAAGATTTTCCCTATCGGCATTTTTTGATACTAATTTTTTTTCTCGATAAATCCAAACCGCATATTTTTTATGTGTGTGGTGGCCAAATTTTATTATATTTCGACCAGTACATAACACGCTATAAGGGCTCCGAACACCTCCTGTTATTTCTTAATCACCCTGTATTTCGGTTTATTACAGGCTTTTACTTAATGCGTTTTTGAGCCGACTTCTTCAGTATTACCAATTTCTGATTTATATTGGATATCATTGGTTTTTAAAAAATAAATTTTAATTTTTAAAACCCTGGTTGCGCTCTGTATTGTTTGTTTTTTTTTCTCTTACATTCTGTTCATTTAGGATAGAAACACGTTCTTGATGGGTATGATAAAAAAGAGGGGAATTCCCTATTTTCGAATTAAGTTGGATTTAAACCGTGTTACATTAAATTTTTGATTTTATGAAATACATATGTATATTTAGCCGCACTAGAAATAAATATTAAGTTTAAATGCAAAAATAAATTAAATGGAATAAAAATGAAAAAAAAAAAAAGAATGAATCCGGCGATAAGTTTACTGAGCAGAAGCATTATTGATTAATGATAAAAATAAAATGTTTAGATTATTGTATCAGACAGAGCGATGAAACGACTCATTCATGCCATTGTAATCAAAGTGCTATGGAGCCATCATTAAAAAAATGGAAGATTTAACCAAGCATAAAAAAACAGAACTGTGGTGAATAGCATATAAGCCAGTTAACAACTCGTCTACCGGAACGGTCGTTTTGGCGGAATTGTTTAGTTACTGGACTGCTAACCGAAAGGTCCCAGGTTCTATCCTCACGCATCCGTACCGCCTCCTTGGTGACTTCGGACGATGTACCTTCAACCTTCGTACAACAACGATGTACCTTCAGCTGTTGTGGCGCCATCTACCCGCAACCAAAGTCGTCAGACTCACTTGACGCAGCAACCCAAAGTCGCCAGACACACTTGGCGCATTAGCACCCACACACGCTCGCCGTAACGCTTGGCGCTATTCAACTGGGTATCGGCCCATTGAGCCAACAGCTAATATTACATCACCACTCAACATCCATATCGTTCGCCTCACCTCCGACTTAGTGGAGGGAGAGTACTGTGGTGAATAGCATATAAGCCAGTTAACAACTCTTCTACCGGAACGGTCGTTTTGGCGGAATTGTTTAGTTACTGGACTGCTAACCGAAAGGTCCCAGGTTCTATCCTTGCGCATTCGCGTACAGCCTCAGAACCATCTCCTGAATTTCTTTGAATACAGTATGGCGCGTCTTGTGTTTAAAATTATCCTATGTTCAGAAAATTTTCATTTTCACATCTTCGTCGATTGATTTATCTTACAGTTTGATACTGGTTTTCAATATTAGAGGTGAGATCACATGCTACAATTCATCCAACTAGCATGCATTTTGAATTTATTACGTACACAAACATACGGATAGAAATGGTCGTAAATGCAGAGATAAGTTTGATCAAAAATTTGATACATAACCATACTAATGAGAAATCTCTATGTTGAATTTTATCCATTTTGATCTTTTTTGAGTTAATCAACAAATCTACATTATCAATACAGAAAGATACACTGTCGATAAATTTCGTTTAAAATTAATATAAAGCAATAATATTTGTACAAACTTCACAACCAAATTTCTTTTTTTTTTTTTACTTCGTTGCATTTTTGAGCTATGCTCTTAGACAGACAGGTACGATTCCAGAAACTTTTTTTCACACTCTAAAAGATCTGAAATGTGTACATATATTAAAAATTCCGACACAAATTTATAGACTATTTCAATAATTTGTCTTTTTTATCTATATTTAGAGTGCGTGAAACTAAAAGAGGCGCGAAATACGACTTTGAGCAACACAAAACCAGAGTGAAAAACCTTGAACTTTTTTCAAGGCTATGGAAATACTTTCCCTTTAAATCGCAGTGACAGATTTATATTTTGCCAGCGTACATTTATCTTATTAGTCAATAGGAAAAAAAGGAGTCGACTCTCGTTTCTAGTTTTAATGAATACGAAGGTCTAAATAAAAACTAAGAACTCGGTAATCATTTATACTTCACTGACGTTTCATTCCAAAACTGAATTAATTTTCAATGATAATTTTGTAAGTGTACCCACAGTTAAGTAGGAAAGAAGATGTATTATAATTAGGTATATTTCTAATCTTATCATCCATTATAAATCACACAACGCCTTATAAACTTTTCTAATCTTTTTTTAAAGAACATAAACATTGCTTGCTGAAAAAATTTCACGATAAATTTAGTGAGACGATTTCTCTATAATGCACTTTATATTCACTTTGTGATATGATTATATTTATAAGGTAAAAAAATATCCTGTGTAAATCCACGTGATGCAATGCTATCGCTAAAAATTCTGTACAACGGACAACTAAATTTCATCAGATTTGATCCACCAAATTTGGATTTAATAATTCTTGGGTAATAAGTGCTTATTAAGAAAAGGTTTGCTTTGATTAAATTTTTAATTTGAAATTAATTTAAATATTTAAGATGTTCCTCTATAATTAATTAATTTCCTTTATAATTAATAATTAATATAATACACAAATACAGAAAAAAGGCAATTTTTAATTTTTTGATTTTTTTTTCAATGCCTTTAATTTCTGTATAATTTTTCCTTTAATTTAAAAAAAAATTAAGAAAATGCATGGAAGCATATGATACAGCAATAATTTTTAATAATTTACTTTCTCGTTGACATTCTGGTCAGACGATATTAAATAAATTTTTATGAGTATGTGATAGTTGCTATAATTAAAATTAAATACTTAAAAATTATAAAAACAGATTAATTAACCTCGATAGCAAGCAAGAAAGTTTTGAGTTAGATATTGGAATTTCCCTTAATGGTTTTGACTCTAAAAAAATTCTGAAAAATTTAAATGTTGACTTAAAAATAGTCTCTCACATTTTAAAAACATATATCGCGATATTAGGCCGAATTTTTGAATATGCAGATTGGAGAAAGGACTGCTGGGTGGGGGGAGCATGGGTAGGTCAATTAAAAATTGTTATTAGTAAAATAAATAAATCTTTAAAAAATACAAATTTACTGAATTATAGAATTTTAGGCAAATATTAACACCTTTTCAAGTATAATTGGTCAGGTTCCTACGTATTTCATTGCATTCAATTTGCTTTTGTAGTACTTATAAAAAATGAGTTTGTTTAAAAGTATTGTGTACAAACACAGTATACCACGGAATCATGAGTTATAATAAATAAATAAATAAATAATAACATACATTTTCGCAAAATTGATAAAATAAAAGATTAACCTAAATCATTAAAATGCCTAAAAGTTAAAATATATTAAAACATGGAACTAAATTGGCAAGTTTTTCAAAAGTCTCACAATATCCAGAGCTTAATGCCAAAGAATTCCTGAATCGACCAATCCCTGTTTTTAAAAAAATGAATATGTTTCATCTTAAATCAGAAGTTTCGGTACTTGAGTATACATTTAACTAAAGTTTTGAGATTGATTCGATTGAACGTTTCGTGTACTTTTCAACATTTTGTAACATTTGTCAAACATTTGTCAATTTCTGAGTATAACGAAGAAAAACGCGATTATAGATTGTGTCCATAATTTTACACGGAAGTATTTTGGTGTATAGGTCTCATTAAAATTTTTATTTAATTTATCTTTTACATCTTCGAAGTATCTAATTCGTAGATATAAATATTTCCGTATTTTAGTAATTTTAATTTTTGAGGCTATTTAAGCAGTATCATGATCATATAGTGGAAGACAAATCACACTTCTGAGACGGATGGCCTCACTTAAATCTCTCAACATCTAGATCCAATTTTTAAAAAAAACTTAAGAAATTTAGAAAGATTGTGCAGTAGTCATTAGGTTGTATAGACGCTTTCTTGTGTTACCTAACTAAATTCTTTGGAGGCTTTGTAGGCTTTCGTGTGTTAGCTAACTAAGTTGTTTCGCTTAACATGAATATGCTGGTAAAAATCACCTACAAAACAAAAGCAACTAAAGAAAATGCAAAGAGGCAAGATAAGAAAAATGCTATTTACAAAACGAAACATTATGAAAATTTAAAAAAAGAAAGAAAAAAAAAAGAAAGAAAGAAAATACATACAAAATTGTACATTTGACCTTCCATCTTTTGTGTTATGTGTTACTTAAATTATCATAGAAAATACGATTTGGTTCAAGATTTTATTGAATTGATTAAGGATTAATTACTCGTTCAAGTGAAATGGAAAGGAAGGTAATAGTCAGTTCCGATTAAAGCAAAAAAATAAATAAATAAATACGTTGAAAAGAATTATATCTACACAATTTACACAAAAATAAGTTTAGACTAAAAATATGCAGGAATTAAGGGAATCGTTTCCAGAAAACTTTCTCTAATCTCGAATGGAGTGTGGCCCCCTTCACCACATAAAACTGTTAATCTTGAATAAAAATATGAAAACTTTGCATAGCATTTGTAAAAAATAGTTTCGAAATAGAGATATTTGGTGTTAAAATAGCGTTTTTATTGATTCTGTCATGCGAATACGCATTTTCATGGCTTTTATTTTCTGATGGATTGAAGCCAAAATTGGCGCGGAATTACAGTAGCAGCCACAAGATAACATACCGAATTTCATTGATTAATTAATTATTCCATTTGAAGTATGCGAAACAATATATTCTTAGATAGATTTTGTTCAACATTCGACAGGAATTTATATTTTAGATGCGATATCTTCGTATCAGATTTACTCTACCTAGATCAGTGGTGACGAACCTTTATGGATCAAAGTGCCATTTTTTCTAAAGAAATGTTCAATGGGGTATAGACGTGCCGTCAGATAATTTTGACTTGTGATTATTGGGAAAATAATAAAATTAAATACTAACAACTCAAAGCTCTTTTATAAAAAAATACATTTTGCATTGTATATTAGTAAATGTTTTATTTATGTGTAATTCAAATTAAAGTATCATTAATGTGACTTCTGTTGTTGCAGATAAGATGACAAATATCTTATATTAGGATTGTAAGGTGTTCATCTCTGTAAATAATGACTCGCAGGCATAAGTAGATAAAAATATGGTTAAAATAGCATTAGCCAGCTTCTTCAAACAGTTAAATGTATCTGGAATCGAATTCCATGTTTCCAAAATTTCGTTACTTGCATTTTTACTTATATTACTTGTTAATCTTTCTGTTTCAATATAAACCAACTTTTCTCCTCTTTCAAAAAATTTTTAAAGCCATATTGAACTAGACTGGGAATCAATCAGTTGCATTTCAAATTCTTCAATTCCCAACCAATCGAATTGGAACAAATTCAGTTTATTAAATAAAATCACATCGAGGTACATTATAAACTTCCGGTAATTCTTTCAAATGAGAAAATCTCGCTGAAAATTCCTTGATTGAAGAATCCATTACGGATATAAATTCTTCAATAACTTTTTCTTCGTCTCGTTTCTCATATACATCTAAATTTTATATATAATATTGATATTTTTTCAAGTTTGGGAAGTGATATTTTTTCTCAAGTTTGTAGTTTGTAGTTGTAATAATATCGTTTCTGAAAACATGCTATTTAGTGACAAAATTGCGAATCAGATCCATCATGGTGACAATTTCTTTATTTGTGATTTGACGTTTGAAGTTCAATTCATTGAAATTTTGGCATATGTTTATGAAAAACATGAATTTTGAAAGCCACATAATATCTAACAACTGTAGGTATTGTTCAATTCCCCCCCCCCTCATTTTGCAAAAACAGACTGATTTCTTTCAAACAGTCAGCAAACCTTTAAATACATTCCCACGGCTCAACCAGCGAACATTATTATACATTAGTAAGCCATTATACACCGAGTTGACTTCATCCAACAAAGCCTCAAACTTTCGCTTATTTTAAGTCTGCGACGTTACGAGGTTGACTATTTTTGTGACTAACGCCATTACATTATCAAAAGATGTTTAACCATTCTGAGCACACAAGGCTTGTTAGTGAATAATGCAGTGGAGTTCAAATATCGAATTCCTACGTCTGTATGAAATAAACTAATGAAACCATTTTTTTTTGTCCACCATATTTGGAGCACCATCAGTTGTCACTGAAAAAATTCTTTTCAAATCAATTTCTTTCTGAGACCGCTTTTTTTAAACATCCTTACAAATATCTGTGCCCTTTGCAACAATTGTTATTGCAATTAATTCTTCCTTAATGATATTTCCTACAAAATATCGAGCAAAAATAGCTAAACGTACAGATTTAGTGACATCAGTAGTTTCGTCAAGATATAGCAATATAAAAGGAGTGGAGTTAATGTCATCTGTTACATTTCCGACCAGTTTTAAGATTTTTTTTCTTTAGTTGTTTTTTTTGATAGAGGAATATCTTTGATGCGCTGAATTATCTTACTTTTATTATCAAAATCCTCAAAAAGCGAGGACGCGCATGCTAACCAGGCTTCTTTCAAAAACTCGATCTCTTGAAAAGGCTTACTGTGCCGATCAATGACATTTGCAGCCAAGTAACTTGCCACGCCCATATGACAATTTTTGCTAACATATTTAATCATAGACGTCGATTGTTTATTTATATCTGTTATTGCACTTCCAGGGAATGGGAATATGCACCCAGCACACCGCGACCGATCACTCGCGTTTGTTTGAATTACTTCATAGTGAACTTTGTTATTTTAAACTAAAAGGCAAACAGTTTTGATCGGTGACGTGCCCGAAATATTGTATCGCGTGCCATTGGTCCGCCATCCCTGATCTAGATTATCATGTGTTACAATGAACAGGCTCTCTTGTACACGGACAGGCAGACTTTCTGAGAATCGATTTCGTTCAAAATCTGAAAGAAATCTGCAAAGTCGTTAAGTCAATATACCAAATTTTAACCACCTAGCATTTTTAAGTTATGGGGTTTCCTAGACAGACTGACAGACATAAGCCAAAAATGTGTTTTTTGTGCTCATGGATGTTTGAAGCATGGAAACGAATCTCAGGATGAGCAATTACAGTACTTTCTCTATACTTAGTGCACAAGAAAGTAAAAATGAAATAAGTGATTTATTTTTAAACAAAGAAAAACAAAAAGAATCATGATAGTAATTTATTAAACGTACTTATCATGCGATAAATTTTTTATGTATAAAATATGTTTCATTATTTATTTCTGATTACTAATTTTGAAAAATCTTATTTCTTATTACTCCACATCCTACTTAAAATCTGAATCCTTAATAACAAAGAGAAATATTGGTTTAACATTCCGTTAATGCCAATATCTAGTTTAGTTTAGTTATATTAACGTCCCGTTTGAAGCAACACTAGGGCTATTTTGGGACGGACCTCGTAATTTTGAACCGCGGTCAGATGACGAGGACGACACCTGAGCTGGCACCCCCCTCTCCACACCACACCACACCAGCGGGAGGACGTTTGGTTAGGACGGATTTAACGTGCAACAGACCCCCTTACACGACGGTTCTTTGGTGGAATCGGGTCTTGAACCTGAAACCCTCCGGTTCCGAAGCCGAGACCTTAACACCAGACCACCGCGGC
Source organism: Argiope aurantia (assembly GCA_026543865.1). Taxonomy (NCBI): domain Eukaryota; kingdom Metazoa; phylum Arthropoda; class Arachnida; order Araneae; family Araneidae; genus Argiope; species Argiope aurantia. Next base: position 85,699 of record JAPMOR010105696.1, on the reverse strand, counting down.
CTATGCCAATATCTAATAAATCAATTAGCAATTTACATCTATTAGGTGCTCTTAATAAATTAAGATTTCAATATTTTTATAGTCTCTTTATTTGAATTTTCAAGAACACATTATTATAGTTATAAAAGTGCTCAAATTCAAATGAAAATATAATGGAATAAATTTTACATCTGATTGCTCCTAGCAAAATGTTAAATAACATTTTTCTGTATAATTTCTTAAATGTGAAAAAGAAAAGACAAAAAACCCCTTTTATTTTTACATTATGTGAAATAAATTTGTAGATTGATGCACGATGTTAGCAATAAAACTGCTCAACGTAGTAATTATTGGTTCATTATGAGACACAAAATTTACATAAATTTGAATGTGTCTCTAAAAGTATTCAAATCCGCTTCAAAAATCGCCTTCTTTTTATCCTTGATTTCTCGAAGTAACGTTCGATTACAAAGTCATACTTGACTTGTTGAATCACTTAACAGTCCTTGAAATCTCAGAAAAATAAAATATGAAAATATATATAAATATATATAATCTCTCATTTCTTCGCGAGGTGCTTCAGTTTTCTTTTTTCCGAAGTGGTGCAATTTAGGAATCTTTTAACGCTGCTTTAAGAACACACAAGTAGTCAGATGATGTCATTAAATAATTGATGGACCTTGACCATTCGGACATCCGCTTTCGCTAGCAGCGATAACAAGTTATATTTCGGTGCCACAGGTCATATTTGTTGCCTCAAACGAAAAAAAAGAAAAAAAAAAAAAAAAGCCGACACTGAGGAAGAGTTTCCAAGTTGTTCTTGGGAAGTCATACTAGTTGTTCTGGAATTACGTAATCTTAACTTGAAGACATTTCGTACAATATTTAAGGGCACTTCTTAACTCGATCGGGTAGGTTTGTTCAGAAAAAGTCTGCCAATATGAAGGTTCTGATTTCTTTGCTCTTGTTAGTAGCAGTGGCTGTGGCCCAGAGTAAGTTCTTTCCAAGATAAATAATTTTTAATTATTGATAATTTTATTAATTAATTCTTTAACTTATTTATATTTGTCAGTTGTGAATCATAAATTTTGTGACATTTTGTTTTGGTATTGGAAATTGAAATCTAGGGTTATATCATTTTTATATTCTAGTCTGGTAAATTTTTTCAGGATATGTGCTTAAATCGTTAAAGAAATGAAAATTTTTAATAATTCGATGCATTAATTTATGATTCATTTGTTGATTGTACAAAATCCTTATAAAATATAAATTTGGCGAAATGTTTTATTCTAAAAAAATTTTAAAAAAATCTAAAAATCAATCAGTTTAATTTTTTTGCTAAGACTTGTAAGCAAATCTTCTTGTAAAATAAATATTAGGCTCTCTAAAATGTCAAATATAGGAATGAAAGTGAATGAATAATCTGAAGGTAGGAAGGCTCAGCATAAATTTATTTTATTAATATATCAAAAATTTTTATTTAGTAATTACAAGTGCTGAAAATATGAAGTCAGTTTTAATTGAATATTAGAATACTGAATTTAATTGAATACCCCCTCCCTCCCACATATATATAGTATATTATGATTTGTTACACTTAACTATGTTAATTTGTATCTAACTATTCTTCAATTTTATTTAATTTTTTTTAGTTATTTCGTAAAATATTTTGTTAATTTCGTAAATAAATTCGTACACTAAAAAGAATATTAATTATGAACTTCTATAACAAAATACACTTATGTTATAAATTTCTTAATTCTGTAGCAACGAATCTTGAGATTGTTACAACTTTCATTACATCGAGCTATTAAATGTATGCAATCGTTTAAGAGCCGAATTTTGTCCAACTTGGATTCAATCGTCTATCAATCGTTACATACCATAATTTACTATGAATTAAATAAAATTAGTATTTGAATTTCGGCTGAAACTTTGTTTTTCCAAAACTTTACAGGGCAGATTATTATATCTATAAGGAAATTTAAATAATCACTTAACTTACCTTAATTTTTAAGTATCAATTTTAGCAAAGAATATTTACACATTTTAAAATAATTTGATTCGACAATTTTCAACAATTTGGAGGTTAAATAGAAAGTACAGTATAATGGTTGAAAGAACATGTGTTCATATAAAGATGATATGCTACAGAATTAGTTATCATGTGAGTTTTAAACTACGATATTGTTATTCCGAAATGAATGAGAATTAACGATTATTATAAATTTGACACATGTTTTCTCTTTAATTTAGACCCAGACTGCCCTGCAAACAAAACTTATGGATCCTTTGGTGATTGTCCAATGTCTTGCTATCTTCTCACCCCTCGTGACCCCGAACCATGCACCATGAGACTGAACTGGGGCTGCAAATGCCAAGAAGGTTATGTCCTGCTGGAACACAAGGTGTTCGGATCGAAATGCATTAAACCGGAGGACTGTCCTGCTGAATCCTAAGATGGCACAATCGTGACTCAAGGTACTTATGATTTAGTGTAGTACAATATTTATGAGGAAATTTCATATTTGTTATTTTAACCCATGCAGAACGAGCTTTAAAGCTATTGAAGCCAAAGGTATGTCGCCAAAGTCTTTAAAAACATAAAATCCCACAAATATCATTCTAGACATAACACGCCAAATCCACCAAAACCTTGTCTATTCTATCAGCGTTTGATTGAGCTAATATTAAACTGTATTGCTGCTATATATCAATGAAAAATTTAACATTTTATTTACAATACATAACTGAAATCGGCTTCTTTGAAACAGACATTCATCGGAAAGTCCGAAAATGAAAGGATACTGGATAAATGGAATGTATGTAAATCCACTAATATAATTCTTTCCTACATATTGATAGTTTGTTTCCATCACCTTTTTAAATCGATAAAAATGATTTCTTAGTTGGCTATAAAATTTGCTTTCTTGAAACTAACTATAACAATAAGCTTAAGGTGATTAGTAAATCAAAATCAGGAACGCCAATAGCATTGTCGAGTGTTCTGCTTCATGTTATTTACAAACATTTATTTGACGATTTGCAAACTTTTAAGATCTCTAGTTTATAAAATTTAACTTTCATACTATGCAATCATTTCTTAATTCTGCTTTGCCCCAAAAAGAAAAACATTTCTATTTAAATAATTGCCTTTTATTTTTAAATAATTATTGATATCTATAATTTTGGAAAGTACCTTACAATATATAATTTTTATTATTCATTATTGAATAAGTTTTGATAAAAATTATTTTATTTTCGGGCTTAGTGGAAACCTCAAATTGATAGTAGAATGTAAGTTTGACATCTTCAATTTTTAATTATTATAAATAAGAAAATATGTTATATTTATTATGCTCATTGTTTTTTCATAATAACAAAAATTTTCAGGAAATTATATATGTGAAAGAATTACAAAGTCTTCATCACGCACGAAATAAATGAAAAGAACAATAGCAATAACAACTGATACTATTCTTTTCTTGGGGCGCCCACATAGCCTTGCATATTATTTCTCATCGTCTGAAATTGGGGGAGGAAATGAAATGGTTTTCAACTAAATGCCATTAAAATGTCGGGTGCCGTGCATGATACCTGACTTAAAAATGAGGAAGTGAAAGTGAAGACCTGATAAAATACAATCGTGATGCTGAAGACGAGACAAGATGCCTGATTTATAATTAAGGGTGATTATGCTGAGAGCCCTGCACAAGAAATAAAAATTACAATTAAATGCCGTCATTATATTGAGAACCACACATGCAACATGATTTACATTAAAATGCCATCGCAATGCCGGTTACTTTGCAAGAAACCTGATTTTGCGATTAAATGTTGACATTATGTTTAGTAGACTTAATTTATAGCTAAATATCACCATGGTGTCAGGTGCAGCGCATGTGTTCTCTGTCGTTGTGGGTTTAATGCTCCTGGGTTTGAACGGTGGATGGTTTTGAAGAATATATGCCAAAAGATTTCAATAATTGAAATACTGCAAATATATGTAAGAAACAAAAAGAAAAAAAAATCACGTGCATTGAAAATGCGTTCAATACGGAAAAAATAATATAGTTTTCCCCCAAGAAATTTCAAAATGCCATTTTTAGATTGTAGGTCAAATTAGTAATGTAAATATTTGGCAAAAAGTAAAGTCAAAATAAGCTTAATTTTAAATGGAAAATGAACATCTTCTAATTCAAGACTTTATTTTTATATACACTGGTGTGCAAAACTTAAGCAACAGGTATGTTGTTTGCCATAACTTCACAAAAAATCATCTTAGAGACATGAAATTCAGAAATGAGATACAGCATTTTGTTCTGAAAGAATGACGAAAGCATAATTGCGCAGAAATGAATACAATGCATACAGTGTGGAATCAAACAAAAAAAAAAAGGCTTTATTGAACTCATAGTATCGTTACACATGATTGTCTGTCTAAGAGGAAGAACAGTAAGCAGATGTTCTTTAGTAGGGGATATGCACTCTCCTTACTGCAATGGTTGCTTCGCACCGTCTCCCCATACTCAGCACCAGATTGTCCAACAGTTCTTGAGGTAAGAGTGCCCATTCCTAAATCAGCATCTGTTTAAGTTGTCGGGTGTTCCCAGGAGGATGTAATCGTGCCGCAAGGCGTCTCCCCAAAGCATCCCACACATGTTCTATCAGATATAAATCATGGGAGCACGCCGGCCAATCCATTCGAGTGATATCTTCACTTTCCAGGAGCTCCTCAACAGCATGAGTCCTGTGTGGCCGTGCATTGTCATCCATAAAAACGAAGTCTGATTCAATGGCACCTCGGAACAGACGCACATGGGGAAGGATCACCTCCTGACAATAGCGATCTCCAGTTACAGAACCTCTGTCGAAAACGTGGAGCTCAGTCCGCCCGTTCATTATAATGCCTCCCCAGACGACAACTCCAGGAACACCAAAACGGTCTCTTTCCGTAATATTACAAGCGATTCCCAACGCCAGTTGATTTGGAGAGAAGTCGGGACATGGTTTCATCCCAGTACAATCAGGTGCTGAGTATGGGGAGACGGTGCGAAGCAACCATTGAAGTAAGGGGAGGGCATATCCCATACTAAAGAACATCTGCTTGCTGTTCTTCCTCTTGGACAGACAATCATGTGTAACGATACTATGAGTTCAATAAAGCCTTTTTTGTTTGATTCCATACTGCATGCATTGTATTCATTTCTGCGCAACTATGCTTTCGTCATTCTTTCAGAACAAGATGCTGTATCTCATTTCTGAATTTCATGTCTCTCAGATGATTTATCGTGAAGTTATGGCAAAAAAATACCTGTTGCTTAAGTTTTGCACACCAGTGTATAATTTTTTTTATTTAGCCATATAAACCATTGGAATATAAAAAATAAATACAAAATTTACAAGCACAGGAGCTCTAAAGAGTGTTTTCCATAAGTTCATTTAGAATGAATATAAGATAAAAACCTATATATGGTTATTATTTAATACAATCATGTAATTTTTTTTACAGAATGAAATATCAATACCTGCAGAAATCTGCTTGTCTGGAGAAATCGGATGAAAAAAATTTCGTATGTCTGTATTAATTTCATTGAATTCTGTCATATTTTGTTGTTTGCATTTCCCTTATTAAAAGTTCGTCCTAGACTTTATTGTCAGATATTTTGGGGATTATTAAAATTCTATTCATCATATTTTGTTGTTTGCTTTCCTTTAATAAAAGTTCGTTCCAGACTTTATTTTCAAATATTTTGTGAGATTATTCAAATTCTAAATTAATATTTATTAATAAATTTAAATCGTTTTGCACAGATTTTCTAGAATTATTTGTCTAAGCCTAATAGCGATACAACAGCAGTTACTTCTGACAATGAAAATCATTTATTTATATATTTTAATATAAATAAAAGTTTTTGTGGCTGTTTATATATGCTTGACATCTCGTAAATGTTTGGGCCGATTTTCATCAAACTTTCCACATTTATTTTTTCACAAGAGAAAATCTTTCAAAAGGAAAGAGTTAATTACATATTCAATAAATTAGAAGTAATCAGAAATTTTCCTTTTTTTCTATAATGAATTCTTTTGCAAACTATGTAACAAGAAATATTTTAATACCATCTTAAAATTGATATTTTTGCTTTTTCAGACAGTTTACCCGTCTGTGTAGTTTTGTGTTCAATTGTTGTCAATTATTGCAAGGTTTTAACGCACATAATTTTAAAATATAGTAGAAGTAAGTAAAAAAGGAGTAAAAGTAAGACTTTAGTATAACTACTAAGAATTTACTCTATAGTTATTTTTTTAAAATTTTCTTTTCATATCTTGGAATTTTTTTTTCATTTAAAGTAGTTATTTAATGCTGTCTAAAAGAATTAAAAGAATGAAATGATATGCCCTTCATCTTTCATTGCATATTATCAAGGTCCAAGGTTTAGTGAAATATGTGAAATATGTTTTATTACACCAAGGTATGGTGTAATAAAATGATTATATGTGTCATAATAATTATACAAAATTATTTTATATAGTATACAATAACATAGTCAAAAATATAATATATTGTATATAAATACAATAGTTCAGTTAGTTTAGTTTAGTTATATTAACGTCCCGTTTGAAGCAACACTTGGGCTATTTTGGGACGGACCTCGCAATTTTGAACCGCGGTCAGATAACGAGAACGACACCTGAGCTGGCACCCCCCTCTCCACACCAGCGGGAGGACGTTTGGTCAGGACGGATATAACGTCCAACAGACCCCCTTACACGACGGTTCTTCGCTGGAATCGGGTCTCGAACCTGAAAACCCTCCGGTTCCGACGCCGAGACCTTACCACCAGGCCACCGCGACCTACAATATACAACAGAAATCGACAATAAATAAATTAATAAAATAAATTAATCAATAGAAACACAATATACTATACACTAAAGTATTTTAATTTACTAATCAGAAGGTAACCTAAATAGGTAATGAATAAATGAATAAAGTGATAGATGACGAAATAGAGAAGTTTATTTTAAAATATGAAATGAATAGAGATGTTTGAAATGAAATGAATGAATAGAGAAGATAGAGAATGAATAATGAATAGAGAAGTTTATAAATAATTGAG